>LOJH01028143.1:0-17835 GCA_001685095.1 Ellobius talpinus
ATCCTTTTGCTTCTATTTCCCGAGCACCAGGACTACAGGAGAGCATCATAGCACATGGTTTATGGGATTCTTCAGACCGATCTCTGGGCTTTTTAAATGCGAGGCAAACTCTCTACCAATTAGTTCTGAATTCTTGATAACTTGATGCTGTGATAGATATTACAGTTAGGTCCATTAGCATCTCTCTGAAAAAGATGCTCTGGAGACCACACATTCTAGTTAGGTGGTGCTTGGTGAACACTTAGTTTGCAGTTTCTAGCCTGTTCTGGATCATTGGGAACAGGTCCAAGGATCTGTACTGAAGTTTGAGATCCGTTAGTTCAGATCCATTTTGTACTCTCAGTCCAACTCCAAGTTTGCAGATGATGGAAAGATGTTGGGAAGTTTATTTATCCAGTTAATTTGGGGAGACTGGGAAAGGTTAGTGTTTTTTTTCTCCGAAGTCTTCATGGGTCATGTTGTATTTTCTGTTTGGTTAGACAGCCTCACTGTCCTTCATGTTTATAGGCCTCTCCTCCGTCTTAGATGTTAGCATCATGACCATTGTTCCTGGAAAAACCCAGAAGCTGCGGATGTATCATTTTCCTGAAGATAGCACACTTTCTCAGTCTTTAGCCACATGTGTGGCTGATTCTGATTTTGAAATCATTGGGTAATAGTTTTGATGGAGAAAGAACACTTTTTTTTAATGTCAGATTCTTGTCTGGATTGAGTGTCCTGTACTTCTGAAGATCTTAACTCTTTTAGAGTATGTAAGGGGGAGGTGCAGGCTAGCTATGCTGTGAGCAACTCTGTTTATTGTTTTTCTTCCTTTGGGCTCTGTGAAGCAGTGTTGGAGTCGTTGAGATAACTGTGTATGGAACCACAGAGATTGCCATTGAAATTAATTGTACTTGTAGTATTTTGTCACAGTGTATTTGTAATACATTGGCATTTATTGACAACTCTAAGGAATGTTTTGAACCATACATTTGGAGTTAATATTTTTATTTTACATATTTCATATTGTGTCTTTCAGTTCCTGAATTATATCTTGTATTTTTAAATGAAGTTAGCTCTGTTTTTTTAAAAAAATATCCTGTAGTGTTGGAATTATAAGAAAGTTAGATTACTAATGTTACTACTCAATTTCTGAGTGTTTTGAGGTATGCCTTAGTTTAAGGATGCTTTTCAGGTGTTAATAATTTGCTTTTGTGATGTGGGAGACCAAGCCTAGGCTTTCACATGCTCAAAGTGCTTGCTGTAAGTAGCTATTCATCGTCTCTACACATTCATTATCCTTGGCTTCCCAGATGCCAATTCCATTATTATTGATGTTGTACCCATAGGCTCAAATTTGCAAATAGATCATCTCCAGAAAGGGAATTAGCCTGGGAATGTAGCTAATTGGTAGAACAGTGTTGGGCATTCACAGGTTCAGTCCCCAGCATCACAAAGGAAAAAGAAAGAAAAAAGGACTTTATTATGTAGTGTTAATTCCCTTCCAAAGGAATTGATTTAAGAAATTTCATACATGCTGAAAGATACTTCGGAATGACACTATATTTCTTGGATGACCTGGGAAGTGTGTGGAAACCTAGAATGTCACAGCTGTAATGTAACTGTCACTTACAGAGTTGCCCTAGTATTTAATTGTATTTATTTAATTGTATAAATTCAATTTAATTTAATTTAAATGTTTGCCATTGATTTAGTTTAAAATCAGAATGAAAAATGTATACACTGATCTCTTGACTTGTTTCTTATTTCTTGCGCTCAGATTTTACTAAGTATTTAAGCATATGTTATTAAAGTAATCTTTACACAAGTAACCTAAATTCTTTCATTGTATAAGAGTCTGTGATGTTGTCTACTTGACAGGATCTAGAATCCCCTGGGAGAAGGGCACTTGTCTTACCTGTGGGGAATTATCTTGATTATGTTATTCCATGTGGGAAGACACTTTTTAACAGAGGTTAGGACTACTCTCTCAGCAAGGATACGTAAAACGGAGAAAGTGAACTGAGCTCTAGGACATGCATTTCTGCTTCTTGACTCTGGATGTGAGGAACCTACTGTTTCTGGCTCCTATTGCTGGTACTCCTTAAATTGATTTGTCACGTCTTTTATCACAGCAACAGAACAAGGAACTGGAGCAGAGTCTTAGTGATCAGTCAGTTCAGGCCATCACCTTCAATACATAAAACACTCAAGGATACTGTATTGGAAGACTTTTTCCAGGAAATAGTCACAAGAAAATGATTAAGAAATAAATAAATGAATATGCACTCATCTATTTGGTCTAACCCAGTAGTTAATAAGTGTCCAACTAGACGTCAGTTTAACCCAGTAGTTAATAAGCGTGCAACTAGACGTCAGTCTAACCCAGTAGTTAATAAGCGTGCAACTAGACGTCAGTCTAACCCAGTAGTTAATAAGCGTGCAACTAGACGTCAGTTTTGTACTAGCACAGCTCTTTTGCTTATGCGCTCCGTGATTTCTCAAGAGCCCTGATTTGATAGATAACAGACTCAAAATTTTGCATTGTCCCTACTAATGAAAGATGGAACTGGAATTTGGATTTTCGCAAAAGTGCTCTGCTGTTTACAAAGTGCTCTCCCAATATAAACTCTAGAGCGGGAGTGGTGAAAGTTCATGGGGTGTACATTTTGCTGATTAAAAGAAATCTGTTGTTGGAAAGCTGATGACAGGCTCAGTCAGCCCCATTACATCTAGCTACTCCCTTCTTCTAGGTCGTCTCTTTCTGTTCATTTAAAACTATTTCAGAAAAGTAAAAAAGACATTCCTCAGTCTGGTCATAAAACAGAAAAAGTGAAAAAAGCAAGCTAGTAGTTATGACTTTAATGGCCTGTTACTCTAGCAACCAACCAGTCTGGTATATAGGGAGCCGCATTCAAAAGTCAATGCACACCATTGTCGGGAGTCATAACTCAGGTATTAAGTTTTCCAGGCTGGGAAGAGGATGGGGTATGGTATGTGCTTTCTTAGTTATGGGAAAACAAGCAAACACAACCCAACTCCACTTCCTCATCTTCACTCAAGACTTTGAAGTCTGTGGAACGTTAGTTAATTGGAAGGACAGTGGCTTGTGAATAATGTGTGCTTGTCCTGAGAAAGTACCTGCATAGCCTAAGGAATGACGCCAGTTCATTTAACAGTGAATTCACATTTGCCTGTAGCATGAGAAGATTATACAAAAAGTCACTTATTAAGACACAAATGAGGGCTGGGGAGGTAACTCGGTTCAAGAACACTTGTTGCTCTTGCAGAGGACTCAGGTTCAGTTGTCAGCACCTACATGGCAGTTACACCCATCCATAACTCCAGTTCCAGGGGATCCAACACCCTCTTCTGACCTTTGCAGGCATTAGGCATGCATATGGTGCACAGATGCACATGCAAGTAAAACATGCACACAAAGTAAACCGATGTGAAGAGTCTCAATGTGCATGTGTTCGTGCTTGCTGAGGTCAGTGTTGCCCAGATCGAAGCTTTACTAAGCTGACTCCAGGTAGCGTGAGTTATAATCTGAAAAATTCAGTTTAGATTATTTCTCTCTGCTAACTTATGTGTGAGGAGCTTTCCCTGTAGGCTATACTTGTAGTCCACTTAAGTACTAGTTTAAGCTGCTCTCTGAGCATGTAAAAATCATTACAAATCAATGATTTTTAATAAAATACACTTTGAGTTAAGTTATGTTAGTGCTGCTGTGGCTGCCGGGCTGGTGCTGGTGCTTAGCCCAGCCCTGGCCTTACCCCACCTCCTGTTGACACTTTGATTACAATGCTTTGGTGCTTACCAGTTCTGTCAAACCATACTGTGGGAAAAACAAGGCTTGCAGGCTGTTATCAGTATAAATAAGCTGTTAGATTTATGTTGGAATTAACAGATCACATGCACTGAATTGATCTGGAAATAAAATGATACCAATATAACTGTGTGTCCTGGATGACCTGTTCTTACTTTGCATTTTCAGAGCTCAGGTTCACTTTGTTCTGTCATACAGCTCATTTCTGTCATACAGCGTGATAACACATTGTTTCTGACACCTCTCTTGTCCTGTAGATTGGTGACATTTAAACATCAGAGCTGGCATAGCATTTTAACAGTACACAGTACTGTGTTATAGTGAGGTGTCCTCTGTTTTGGAGACAGATATTCTGACAGTAAGTTTTTGTGTTGCAAAGCACACTGCAGGCTTTTATTACTTTAGTAAAATTTTCAGCATGATGACTAACAAGCACAAGCGCATATAACGGTTAGGAAGGACACTGCAGTCCATTGTATGGGTGCTGAGAGCAAAATTTGCATTCCTAGAAAAGCTTTCTCCCAGTCAGAATACAGAACACATTCTTTAATATTCGCAGGCGACAGCGTTATTAGGAAGAAAACATTCTGAAGGTACCTCTCCTTTTCATGGGATACTCACCCAAAATGGAATTGTCAGTGAGAGAAGCTGTTTAAACAAGGCAAGTGGTTTAGATCTTACTTTAACAACTGTGGTCAGCGGAGCCTGGGCGTGGAAGAAACATGGCCGACAGATCCTGAACCCTCTTGAGACTTGTTTACGAGGACTGAAAAGCAGGTGACGTGAATCTAACTTTCTGGGCTGTTTTGAGTTAAGCATGTGTGATGCTAGTAACATTTCTAGTGTCTCTGATGTTCACTTTTACGAATAGTGGGTTAGGAGGAATCGGGCATGAATATTGGAATCTGTTAGTGCTTGGATTTTATTTTCTGTCTGTTATTGTTGAGTGCTGCTAGTGATGAGTGACAAGGATGTAGTATGCTTTCATTAACAATCCAGCAAACCAGGTATCAGAGACAGTACTCTACTGTTGTTCTCATTAAAAGCACTGGTGGTAGATTGGCCTTGTGATTGAAGCTTGAATTAGTCTTCTTGAATGAATTGAAAGTTGTGCATGGAGTGTGTGCGTGTGTGTGTGTGTGTGTGTGCTTTTAAAACTCTCTCCTAATGTTTGTACTCTAAGGTTTAGTGTTGACCAGAATTATTATGAGTTTTAGAAATTTGTCAGTTTTCCATTGTACATGAAGACACTTTACAGTGTCAAGCTAGTGGAGATGGACTTTTAGGCCCGACTGTTTAGTTTGATTTTCTTTTTTTAGTGGTTCCTTATTTCTCATTTCATCTTGTTACTTTTCTAATATGGTGCTCTTGTATTTACACAATGCTGTTGTTTAACACTTTCTACTAGTTCAATATTAAACACTGCTTTTATATAGTGTCAGCAGTTTATTGTATGGATAAAGAAAGAGCTTAGATTAAGTTGATTGGATTTATTTGTCAGGTGGTGAAACCAGGATTCTTCGACTGAAAGCACATGTTTCAGCTACTGGATTCTCTGTCTGTATTCTGGGCTTTCCTTGTTTCCTTTACATCTTTTATGAACCTTCATCCTCACTTTGGGCTGCGATGAGATGCCAACGTATCAAACTAGCACCTTGTTAGCCTGCCGGTCTCTAAGACAGTGAACCTACTTTTTATAATACATAATACACAATAACATATGTTGGTTATGTAGCAAAGGCAGAAGGAAAAGAGATTTAAGAAGTTCCTGCTCCTCAAATGGAGAGAAAGAGGGAGAGAGTAAGAGGGCGGTTAGCTGACCTTGCAGTTGGAGGGAGAATTCCTCAAACTCCGTCTTTCTGGGAAGCTGAGGTCGTGCTTTTAGGTATAGGGATGTCTGAGGTGGTGTATGAATCCTGCTGTCTTCAGACATTATTTTTTTCTTTAGCAGCATTAACAAAAGATGCTTGAGTCTGGTAATGTCTCAGTACTTCCTTAACCCAGAGACACTAGCATTCATTTGTTTAGGAGGTATTTTCTCAATTTGCAAGTTTGCATATTAACCACTTCTGAAATATGTGTAGCTGGGGGACAGGGTTTCCCAAGTGAAAGAAACCCCAGTAAAATAGAAGTTTCTTTATGTAGTCTTTTTATATTGTTTGGAGAAGTACAGAGAAATTCCCGCCTGCCTGTTGGGTTACTGTTCACATCAGTACTGCACTTTGCGGTGGTGAAAGTTCTGAATGGGACAACCAATGAAAAGAGCATTGTGGTACCGCAGCGCAGCGGGTGAGCAGGTGTGCGAGAGCGACTGCGGCAGATGGCGGGGTCTGTCTGGTTCTTGTGGATGAAGCATAGCCATTGGCAGGGGTGGGGAGGGCTGGGGACGGAGACCGAGTGCTCTTGCTGCTCTTACTGTGTATTTGTGTATCTTCTTTCAGAGGTATGTGGGAAACAGAAATTAGCATTCAAATAATACCAGCTTTATTCTTCTATGTAGGAATTAAAAAGAGTGTATGTAGTTTGGGATATAAAGAGAAGAGAACTTAGATTGGCTTCCATTTTTTAAAGTAATGCTGAAAATTTAGATAAATGCATTTGTGGTGGGCATTGAGGCCATGGGTCTTACTTCTACTAGGCCGCACACAGCCATTAAGTTACAACCCAGCATGTTTGTGAGTTGTTAATGGCCTTCTTAGGGGTAATAGTCAGAATTTATTATATTAGAGTGAAATCGTAATGCTGTTGTGAGGGGTACTCCTCATAGGAAAAGCTGTCTACATGAATACTGTAAAGTACAATTGATGTCTTGGACAGTGCTGGCTATATTCTGACCAGCTTTGCTATAATGTTCATTAATTTCTAAGATTGGTGCTGTTGATACTTCCTGTCTTGACATAACATGCTAGCCTCTCTGAAGAGACACGTTAATGCTCTGGGGCATGGAGTGTGGTGATCACTTCATTGCAGAACACAGTCAGTTCTGTGTTACTTTGAATCTTACTGGTACTGACATGTTATCCAGTAATGGCTTTTAGTATATGTTTACTAAGTGTGTGTATGTGTTTGTTGTGTTTATATATGTGTTGTGTTTATGTGTATGTATTTGTGTTTATATGTGTGTGTTTTTATGTATGTGTGTGTATTTATATGTGTATGTGTGTGTATTTCCATTGACAGATATACAGAAATAGAAGAAGATTGTGATTTTTAATTTAATTTTAGTTCTTAACTCTAATTTTAGTTCTTAACTCTGCTTACTGGCTTGGGCAGAAAGGTCCACACTGATCAGGAATAAAAAACAAATGATGCTGCAGATTGAGAACTTTTGCACAGGGAAATATTCATTATAATTAAAGAACGATGCTAAGGGACAAGGCTAGCATCTCTCAGATATTTACATTGTGTGTACATACTGGAGAGGGGAGAGTTGGGAACTATCCACTATCAGGGGCTGAGGAGTCATGAAGACCCTGTAAACTAGTTCAGCACAATGGTTTCAGTGTTTACAACTATGGTTCTCAGCTTCGGTCAGTCTTGAGGCTCAGTCTCTCTACTGGCACTGTCTGATCATGGTAACTCTTCTGTTTGCTTTATTTGACGTAGGATTTCATCATTTATCTATAGGCAGGCTAGAACATGCTATTTGCCTCTGCTTTCTAAACTGTAGGGTGACAGGCCTGACATTCCACATCCTGCTAGCTGTTTCTTGATGTTTTGGTTGTGAGCCTAGCCTTTAACAGATGAGCCATATCTCTAGCCCCAACTCTGTTTCTGTAAGGATCAAATTGTTAGACTTTCACCCATTTTAACTTTACACTTCTGTATTTAACTCCATGGTGCTCAACTGGGGTTTCTAGTTGTTGGGAGGAGTCCTTTTCTCATCTCTTTTAGGTAAGATAATAGTGGGTATGGTATTGCTTGCGAGATAAGGTGCTAGCTACACTGTTACATGTGTTATTTTATTTCATCATATTTCTATGAATAGCTCACAGCATGGGTAACTACTCAGTAGATATTAAGTAATTTATCCAATAAATTTAAACGTGTGAGTATCTACTGTAATGCCAGCTATTGGACTAGGCCAGTGTTTATCATTCAAGAAAATTGTTACCCTCCTAAGGAACATTTTTTAAAATACATTTCTCTCTGTTCTGCCCCTTCCCCCATGCTCACAGAGCGAATATGATTTTATCTACTGTTTTGGGATTGAAATAATAAAGTTTTCATTGATTGTGTTGGTACATGCTTATAGTGCCAGCACTTGAGCAGTGGAGATAGAAGAGTCAGGAATTCAAAGCTAGCCTGGGCTACATGAGACTTTATCTTAGAAAACAAAATAAATTTAAAATTTTTTGTTGTTTTGTTTGGCCCTACCTCAAAGGGCCATTTATTCACAACTATAGCACTCATATTCTCCCATTGGGAGTACAGATTCTTGACTCTGGGGATCCCATGGTGATCAGTATAGACAAGATGTGGAATCCTTAAAGGTTTGTACTGTAATGGATATGGGAGACAGAATAAACACATAAGACAAAATGTGATGCTGTGGAAAGAAAGGAAGGAAGCAGGTGGAGGATGCATTTTAAATAAGAGAGCCCCATATGAGCAACAGTTCTGAAAGGACCAAAGGGAAAGCAGGAATGTGTGCAGGAAGAGTTATCAGGAGTGGTGCCCAAAGGTGCAGGGGAGCCGTAGAGCAGATAGGAGATGAGTTCAGGACAGCAGCAGACAGTGAAACAATGCATGGTCATTTTAAGGACTTGGACTTCCCTAGCAGTGGCATGGAAAGCTTAGGATAGTTGAGAGGAGATGAATGACCGATCAGCATCTTCCAAAGGCTGCTGTGTGAAGAGTGAATAAGAACAGAGCAAGGCATCTGTTTAGGAAATCATTCAGGAAGAAGATGGCACACTATCAGAAGAGGTGTGTCACAGTGGAGAAATGTATGTGTTTTGAAGGCCAAATGATTTCTTGAGAAAAAGTGAAAAGTGACTCAAGTTTTTGGTTGGAGGAAGCAGAAGGCTAATTGCCATTTACTAAGATGTGAAAGACTTTGGAGCTGGGTAAAGAAGCGTAGAGTTAGGTTTGGGGTCTGTGGAGGTACTTAAATAAGTCATTTTCTGGAATCTGAGAGTCTAGAGAGAGGTCTGGAGTTGACCGGAAGTCAAGCTTCCCTCGAGTAGAGGTGGTGCTGTTGAGAGGCCAGATGAGATTATTAAGGAGGGAATACATATAACCCCAGGGAAAAGGCTCAGGGTCCTAGTGGAGGTAAGGGACAGTCAAGTGTGAGCCTCAGGCCTGGAGGAGGGACCATTTCAAGAGACAAGAAGAGTGGCTTCTGAATAGGGGGAGACTGACTCCATTGGCTCCACAGGTGACTCAGGTTGTCATCCTAGGTGAGGCTCTAAGCCTGTGGTACCTGGTGTAAGTTGTCAGGACAAGCCTGGGCGTGGTGACTTCCCCATGTTGTCAGCAGTGCAGGTGATTGTTCTCATAAGCTTCTCAAAAGCCACTGGCAACAAAATTAAAGGATACTGTTTGGAGTAGTCCCACAGGTTGTTTAGGGTTTGTGATCTTTGAGCTCATAGAGATCCAATCCTCCTGCCTCTGCCTCCCAAGTGGTAGGATTAAAGGCCTGTGCCACCACTGCCTGGCTATTAGTCCTTCTCTTCAGGCTAGAATCTTAAAGGAAGTCTTCTCTCTAGCCTCTTAAGGGGCCTTTGCCTGGGAGAGGGGCTCTTGATATATCGCACATAAAAGCACACACACAGGACTCCAGAAAGCACAGACCTTGCTTTTCTTTCACCCGCCATCTTTCCCTAAGTTTCTTTTTTATTTTATCTGTGTGTCTTCATCATGGCCTCTAAGGGGTTTGATTTAAATCATCCAGTCTTTTGATCCTTATTCTTTCACTCATGTATTTACCAACAAGGACTTTGCAAGTATCTGCTTGTTGCCAACTGCATGGGAGATTCTAGAGACAGAATGGTGAGAAAATAACATTCTTCTTTCTTGACATTCCCCTTCCTTCTTGAAATTTGCGGTCTTATGGGATGTAGTAATTTATTAAAACACTTGCCAAGCTATGTAGGAGCAGATTAGGATAAGTGGAAAGATACAGAAGCATCAAGTGCCATGAGCTTGCTCTGTGGGTCCCACCCACATTTGACAGGGTTCCTGAGGAGATGATGTGTAATAAGTCTTCTGTCCCACCAGCCAGCTCCCAAATAATGACATGGAGACTTCTTATTATGAAAACTCAGCCTATAGCTTAGGCTTGTTCCTAGCTAGCTCTTATAACTTAACCCATTTATATTAATTTACTACATCCTTTTCCATCTTGCATCTCCTGTTTCTTCTCTGTGTTTTCCGGCATCCCTTGCATGCCTAGATTCCTCCTCCTCTTCATTTCTTGCCCCAGAAATCCCACCTATACCTCCTGTGTAGCTGTTTGTCTGTTCAGCTTTTTATTACACCAGCCACAGCAATATACCTTCACACCATGTACGTGTATCCCCACAGTAGTTCCCCCCTTTGTATAAATTAAAAGGAAAGGTTTTAATTCTAACATAGTAAAACTACATACAATAAGAACAATTATCAACTAAGAATTAAATTCACAATTGCTTAGTCCATATGTATTTGGCAGATTTGGAGAAAGTACTGTATTGTCTATTTTAGTGAGTTCAGAGTTTTAGACTTAAACTGTTTTCTATGATAACTTGTATTACTACCCTAAAAATATCTTCTTAGGTAAACAACTTAAACTTTTATGTTTCTTAGCCTTATAAACTTTACATCTCTTATGTAAGTTTCTTTTCTGAATTTGGTAACAAAGAAAACTAGAACCATCTCATCTTCAACTTCATCAGAGACCCCAGAAGGAAACAACATCATCTGAGTAAACAGTGACTTCCAAGACTAAATAAATGACAGACTCATCTGGATACCTGGATAGTCAGTCACCCAAGGTTTCTCTGCAGTATTCAGGCATCCATCCTTGGTCTATAGGCCTAGGATATCTGATAGACTTTTCTGTGAAGAAAATTTAGAAAGACTGGCTTACTTTGTCTTGGCAAAGCTCAGCAATCTTTTTCCTTTGTGTCATGCTTGTCCAGTTTGTACAGTGTGTTGTCATCAGTCAAGGCAAGGGCAGTTTCTTGCCCAAGTGGCTAGCTTTGACACAACGGAAGTGAACTCCACATGGAGATTCTTTGGTGCCCACCATCCTTTTATGAAGTAGATTGGTGCTGCCAGGAGCAGATGTGTCTCACTGTCATGAAAAGCCTTATGTTATTAAAACATTTAAAATACCATATTCTGTAGATTTTTTTAAAGTGTTTGAAGATCATCTACCTATTTAAATATATCTGTTTGGCCTTGAAAGCATACCTAATATGACTATAAGTTTGATTTAGATGATTAACTACTAACCTGTCTTTCTTTATTATCCTAAATCTCTTTCAAGTACTAACACTTTACATTACATTTAAAAATAAACTGTATAGGTACAATATCCTAAACAAGAATAGAAACATATACAGTGTAACAAAATAACTTTAAATTTGTATCAATATGCAAAAATATCCTAAACAAGAGTAGAAGCATATATAGAATATGTTCTAACAAAAAACTTAAATTTGTATCAATATACAAAAATCCATACCAGTGTAAAATATTTGAGATTAATAGTTGCCTTTTAGTTAAAAGTAGAGTCAATAATCTACCTTTTTATCCTACCTAATTCCTGTATTCCCTTTTTGTTTTCAGAAAGAGATCCTTGAATCCAGCCTCCCTTGTTTAGTTTCCTCCCTAACTATAACCAATAACAACTTGTAGCCAACCTCCCTAAACAATGACAAACATCTATAACCCACTGAACAACCAGAAAACCACCTACCTTACCTCTTGGGAATGTGAGCATTGTGTTCTCTAGACTGTTCCTTGTTGTCTGAGGGTGACAGCATCTTTAGGGGATCCTGAGAAAATTGGAATAATGGCTAAGTTCTGGGAGAGCTAGCTTTATTAATTTTTGTTTCGTCTCTGTGTGATGGGAAAGTGTAGAGCTTATCTGAAGTCTTGGCTGGATAGCTGTGAAGCTGTACCATTTCAGCTAACAACTTTGAAGTTCTGGATATAGGATTTTGAGGAAACTGCAACAGAGGCCCTCTGAGAAACTGCATCACCTGGGTACTTTATTTGGTGTCTGGGTCTTTTGTTTGTTTGTTTTGAATACACATAAACTTTTAAAGGTAACACACACATAAATCTGCATTAACACAGTATGGAATGTGCAGTATGCACGTCAGCTAAAGATGGTTTTTGTTCTCTTTCTGAACAGTAAAGGGTGTCTGTTAACTTTATAAGTCTGTTTGAAGTGTATAACCACCAAACCTCTATACATGCCATGTGAAAGGGTGGAATATAGTAAGTCAGGAGGATTCTGTAGCCAACAAGATTTATCATGTCTCATCCAGTCTCAGAGCTACTTCCATGTCAAGAGATCAGCTTATACATCACTTGTCTTGTAGTCTTTTTTGGCTTTTTCTATCATGTTTGTAGCAAAGATCCTCAGAAGGTCTCCCCGGTCAAATCTGATCTTGATTAACTTTGAAGGAATCCATAGCTTTTTATTTCCTGTGGAAACAAAAGCTCAACGTCCCCCAAACCACCCCAGTGCAACACATTTTCAGAATTCCATTTTTAAACCAACACATCTCTAAAGTCTAGGCTGGTTTAATTCAACAGTTCCTTCCACAACCCAGTGTCTCTCAACAGCTCTCATTCTGTTTGTTAGCATTCAAAAAAATTAAAAGTTAACAAAGCACCATACAAGATCCACACACCCTGTGTATTTCCCATCTTTACGTGACCTTTTCCTTTTATATTACTTTATTGTGTCTTTAAAGACTTCAGTATTTTTTGACTATTTTTAATGACTGTCTCTACTCATTTTCTTTTCTTCAGCATTTTAAAGCATACTATACCTGTCCAGAGGGTTTTTTTTGTTTTTTTTTTTNGTGGGAGAGGGGTCTGGATCTGACTTTCTGCACATTTGCAGCATTCTCTGATTACATTAGCCAAACCTTAAACTGCTAAATGACCACTATGTGGCTCTGGTAGCTGGCTCTTCCTCCCCCTTTGGTACCTTGAGAGCCTAGCCTCATGCCTGTGGTACCATTGGGAGCTACATTACTATATCGCCTCAGCTCTGGGGATGTGTTGTTTCTGCCTGAAGCAGGAGTCTGTACCCAGTGCTGACTGCTCAAGTGTTGTTCCACACAGCAGGCAGGGCCTCTTAAAGGAGCTGCATCTGTATACGAGAGACTTATAGCTTAGGTTTATTCTCAACTAGTTCTTACAACTTAAATTGACCCATTTATATTAATTTATGTTCTATCATATGGCATTACCTCTCTTCCATCTTGCACTTTGTCTTTCCTCTCCATGTCTCCTGGCATCTCCACATGCCTAGATTCTTCCTCCTCTCATTTCTCTCCCCAGAAATCCCACCTATACCTTCTGCCTAGCTATTGACTGGTCAGCTTTTTATTATACCAATCACAGTAATACACCTTCACACAGTGTACAGACATCCCAAAACAGGTGATGCTTCAGATGAGAACTGAAATTGAAGGTGCCTGGCGGAACCATGCTCCCTGAAGGAGTCTAGCTCATTTAAGGATCATAGGGAAGGCTTGTTTGTTGGACTGGGGAGAACAGGGGAAGCTGGAGAAATCTGGGATCAGTTAGATCATGTAGTAAGACATCCTTGGTAAGATTGGAGGGCTTTGTTGCTGCTCTTTGTTGTTTTGGGAACCAGAGATGACTTTGTTGCCCAGGTTGACCTCAGGACTGTGATACTCCTGCTTCAGCTTCCCTAGTTCTGAGATTAGAAGCTGCATTACCACAACTCCCTCATGAAAAGATTTAAGCCAGAGAATGACATGGTTTATTTCCATCTTTTTGCTATTATGAATAATGATACTATACACATTTATATTTGTTCATGTGCCTTGTGAGTCTATATTTTCATTTCTTTTAGGTCTATATTTAGAAGTGGAATTTCTAGGTCATGGTGTTTCTTTGTTTCATTTCTGTTGCTGTGATAATATACCCTGCCCAAGAGCAACTTAGGGAAGAAAGGTTTATTTGGCTTACAATTTTAGGTTACAGTCCATTATTGAGGTTAAGTTAAGGCAGAAACTAAAGAGCAGCTAGTCACATCATGTCCTCAGTTAAGACAGAGAAACAAATGCACCCAGGTTATCTGCTTGCTGCCGTGCAGGATCAACAGCTTCTTTACTTTTACATGGTTCAGGACCCAGCGTAGGGAATTGGTACTTCCCACAATAAACTGGACTAGCCTCCATCAGTTAACAATTAAGATACCCTCCCTTAGACATATTCATAGGTTAGCTGATCTAGATTCTAAGTTGTAGCTAGTTGACAGAATGAGCCATCATGTAGAGTTATTCTGATTTGTATAAACAGAGACTCCACTTTCGTTCCCTGGATGCCCAGGCCCGAATAATCACACAGAAACTGTATTAATTACAACAATGCTTGGCCAATGGCTCAAGCATATTTCTAGCTAGCTCTTACATCTTAAATTAACCCATTTCTATTAATCTATGTATTTCCATGAGACTGTGGCTTACCGGTAATATTCTGGCATCTTTCTCCTTTGGCAGCTACATGGCATCCTGACTCTGCCTTCTTTCTCCTTGCATTCAGTTTAGTTTTCTTGCTTACCTATATTCTGCCCTGCCATAGGCCAAAGCAGCTTCTTTATTAACCAATAGTAATNTAGCTAGCTCTTACATCTTAAATTAACCCATTTCTATTAATCTATGTATTTCCATGAGACTGTGGCTTACCGGTAATATTCTGGCATCTTTCTCCTTTGGCAGCTACATGGCATCCTGACTCTGCCTTCTTTCTCCTTGCATTCAGTTTAGTTTTCTTGCTTACCTATATTCTGCCCTGCCATAGGCCAAAGCAGCTTCTTTATTAACCAATAGTAATAAAACATATTTATAGCATACAGAGGGAAATCCCACATCAGATTTGTCCTTCAAAAGTGGCTGTACCATTTTGCATTCCACTCAGCAGTGTTTGAGTTCTAGTTTCTCTACATTTTGTCAATTTGTAATGTCCTGTTGGATGAACAGAAAATAGAGACGTAATTTGCAGTAGTCTAAGGATGGGGTGTTGAATTAAGACTAAGACTATCACTGAAGTAACATGTTCAGACAATGTGAAAATAGATCTACAGGACTTTAGAGTGATTAGGTGAAGTTGGTGTTCAAGCTAGTTTATACCCCCTTGACACAGACTGGAGTCATTAGGAAGCAAGACTGTTGGAAATGAAAAGCATTTGTGGTGGGAAGTTGAATCCCTCAGGTTAAAGATAATAGAGGCTGGGTTGTTCTAGAACTGACAAGTTTCACATTGATGAAGTGGGAGTGTATATCAGGAATGTATCCTGGTGAACAGTAAAATTACAACAAAGATAGCGGTTTTGGAATAGAAAGAAATAGGAAAGGGCCAAGTGACCAGCAGAAGCCTTTGTATGCAAGGTATGCTTAGTTAACAAAGAAGGATTACAGCAAGTTGAATAAAAGGCTGTCTGTCTCAGAAGTCTCTTGTATGTGGAGATAGAAAAGTATACTACTGTATAGACATGAGAACTGAGCTGGAAAAATGCTGGGTTTCTTTGGCCTTTATTAAATGTGGGAGAAAAGCTTCACTGATTCTAGGGCCTCAGGGAAATTCCTAGGAGATGTCCACTGAGGTAGAGGTTTTGAGAATTCTGCTGTAGATGCCAGGGATGGATTGTCTGTGGAGTAAAGACTCCAGCATACATGTTGAGAATTCTTCATGGATGTCCTCAACAGAAAGTGGGTGGTCGAAGTTGGGTAATATGTGAACACACATGTAACCAGGAGATGACTAGAAATAGAAGCCCACCAGAGCGAGAGGAGCAGGGACGTGGGTGTGGACTAATGAAGTGTGGGTGCCTAGGAAACCTGAGGACTACAATAGTATTGGTTGGTAAATGATGTTAGCAGACTCCTCAGTTTACCCTGAGATCTAGTGCCTTGCCAGTTACAAGGTTCTCAGTGTCTTGACAGTTTATACTTTACAGGGGAGGTAGCCGTGTAGTGTAGCTCAGGCTCTCCAGTGTAAGGACTGTGGAAACCTAAGACGGAGAGTTTAATTCCAGCTGGAAGGCATGGGGGCTTCTTGGAAAGCATCAGTTTTCGCTGAGTCTGATAGGAAAGGTAACATGTTAATAAATGGACTGAGCTAAAGAAACAGCCTGTGTGGGATAGCATGAGGTTTGGGCTCATGGAACTATTGGTGAAACAGATCTTGACATGAAGGTGAGTAATGGAGAAATAGGAGAGAAAAAAGTAGAAATGAGATGTGTTGTTTAGTAGCCATGGTGACCAGGGTCCTGAAATAGAGCTGTTCTGCCTTGTGGCCCTCAGTGCTCCAGCCCTGCCTCCCGCTCCCTAGGCAGCGCTTGATAAGGACAGCAGCTTTTGGCAGTCCTGCCAGTGTGTGTTTGTGATGTCATCACAGGAGAGTCTTGTGACCTCCATACCCTTGTGCCCTCTGTCTCATCTTGTCTGGTGAGAGAACTTAAAGGCTGGCCAACTTGTTCTTGCTTGAAAGCCCAGATTTTAAAATCAGAGACTGCAAACTGAAGATTTTTCTTATTTGTTTTTACACTTTGCCTCTAAAAGTTATTTGGTTCTGTGGTGCTCCCTGCTACATTATTCTGTCAGTATTTTTCTAAATCATGTCATTATCTAGAACTCTTAATTTCTAATTGCATTTTATTGCTTTTAAAAGTTGTTATCCCCATTCTCCACAGAAGGCTGTGAGGTAGTCTTGTGTGTATTTGAACTTTCCCACATAGACTTTGAGCTTGCTGAATTAGAGTTTTATTTAGTTGTATAGAGCAGAAAACCCTATTGCAATGATCTTAGAAATCAAGTTCATTTGTTCTGTGTGACTTGAATTCCAGGGTTATGGGATGTCTTACTCTGTCCTGGTGAACTTTTTGTGGGTCCCCCGTTTACAGAATGACTGCTGTACTTCCAAGACTGATATTTTCACTTCAGGCAAGGGAAAGGGAAGTCCACAAAGCCTGTCTTGCATGCCTCCCATACTCCTTTAATAAGGAAAGATCTCCATTGCCATTAGCAGGCTACCCATCTAACCTCAGTGACCAGGGGTCTCTTCTGGTCTTCCTAGCCACATGGCAGCTAAAGTGAGTTTGTCTTCTCAGGCTCAACACAGGATGCGATGGGCGAGGAAAGGGATTCATACATGGAGTAGTAAAAATAAACATCACTTAGATCGTGGTCTTAAGCTTTATTTCAACTGCTAATGCAGACAGTGTTGAATTAGTCAGAAACTAGCTGCAAACAAGAGAGACATTTTTAGCCCATCAGTTTTTCTTTTCTTATGTTATAGAATTGGATGATACAAAATAACAGGTGTTTTGTTTGTTTATGCAGTGATTTTATATTTTTGTTTATTTGTTATTATAGACAGGCTTAAGATGGACTTATTCATTTTAAAGATAAAATAATAAATATTGTCAGAGTCCTAAGATAGGAAGCATTTCAAGAAAATAAGATGGAACAAATTTAAATTTTTGTGTAAAGAAAACTTTTAATTTATTTGGGAATGAGACCATAAAAACATGTTTTTTAAAGCTGTGCCTGGTGCTTTACACATGTAATCCCAGCACTTAAAAGACTGAAGACAGGATGTTATGAATTTGCTGGGGGTCCCGGCAGCTTGCTGCGGTGCTGGCCCCAGCCATGCGGCAGTGGGCAAGTCCCGCAGACAGTGAGTCCCTGGAAAGTGTAAGTTCCAGGCGAAGATGCAGGTTCCTAGCAGCGAGCGGTGCGGGGCAGGCGGTGTGTGGGAGGCACATGGACAGACACATCGAACAGAATAGAATTGGATATTTAGTAGTTGAATTATGGAGGGGAAGA
>LOJH01028144.1:1731-16173 GCA_001685095.1 Ellobius talpinus
GATCTCTGTGAGTTAAAGGCCAGCCTGGTCTACAAGAGCTAGTTCCAGGATAGGATCCATAGCTACAGAGAAACCCTGTCTCAGAGAACAAACAAACAAACAAAAAAGAACATAGGAAAAAATTCAAAACTCAGGTAATTAGCAAGAATTTGCAGAATATAACCATGATTTAACTGTTTTATATATACTGATTTAACTGTTGATTGACAATTATCTGTTGGCTCTCGACACTACGTGTGTGTGTGTGTGTTGTGCAATTTTGGCTTTAAATAGGTAACAGGGATTTAGGGAAAATCAAATACATGACCCTACCAAGTTTCCATTATTGCTCCAAGTTTCCAAAAAAAATAATGTGCATTTAGAAGAGTCCCAGTATACAATATGAATAACCAGTAAACTTAAAATGAATCCTCCTCATCACTGGAGTGTGCTATGTTATAAAAATGCCCAAAGGAAAGTGTTAAGATAAAAATCCTCTCGTGATTATGTTCTAATCCAAAAATTAAGAAAAAGGAAAATAATCTCTGTTTTTTATGAAATCTGAATATTCTTCATTGTTGCTTCTTGTTTTTGTAGAAGCTGCTCTCTAAGATTCATCTTTGAAAAAGAGTGAAAGAGGCAGTACTAATTTATCTAAACTGAATGCTAACCATAAGAAAGGGTTCAACAAACAAAAAGGTCTTCCATGGGATAGTTAAAGCAGTACCTAATGTCATGTGAGCAGCCTTAGATAGAAGGTAACACACCACCAGTCAGCATAGAATTTATAATAGGCAAGTCACTTGATATAGAGCCTTGGCTTCCTCATCCATAAAATGTATTGCCATTACCTCCCATATTAAAGAGCGTGTTTTCTGAACTTTAGAATAGTATGTACATTTGGCATATTTGCATGTGAAGAAGAAGAATTGGAAGTGAAAAAGGGAAAAAAGGAAGAGGCACTGTGTGTTATTTAGAGCCAAAACTAGAAGTTCTTCCTCCAAAATCCAGTACAAAGTAAGGCGATTTCTTACCTCCCCTTAACTCAATATATTGCTAGAAGAAAATTTAAAAGGTTTTAAGTTCAAGGAATAAAATTATCTGTTTGTAAATGATATATCTTGAAAACTGTGAAGTCACAACAAATTATCTCAGGATTTGTCAATGAATTTGCTAGATACAAAATCAGCATAAAAAGCCTTCAGCATTGCTATACACTAATGATGAGTTGACTAAAAATGAAATTAAAGAAAACTATTCAGTTACACTTGGCAAGAAAATGAATAAAAACTGGGGAATAAATGTAAACAATGAAGTTCTAGATATTGGCACTAAAAAGCATGAGACTGGGGGAAAGAAACTAGATAAACAAGATAGTAGTATATGGAAAGACAGCCCATGTTCACTTATTGAAAGATTTAATATTGCTAAATTTATCATATTGCCCAGAGTGGCATACAAATTAAATACCCTCCCTATTAAGTTGAAAGATGTCTCTTTATAGAAATAGAAAAAATAGACCTAAAATATACACACAACTGCTAATGTCCCAGATGGTCAAAGAAATGGTAGGAACAAATAACAAGTGTGGAGGCATAACATTTACTGGCTTGAAAGCATATTACAATGCCATAGTAATAAAAACAACATAATACTTGCCTAAAATCAGAAATACAGATCCCTGTAAATTAGTAGACAGAAAAGCTGCACAGGTATATATGTTTATTCTAACTTCGAGAAAGTTGCTAAGGATAAGCAATAGGTAATAGATTTCAGTTATTGCCCTCCCCAAACCTATAGTGTTGCATAAATGCAAATCACGGATCATGTAACAATGCTGAGGTGACAGGTGATGAGCAACAAAGCTGACCAGCTTAGACTAAGATTTCTTCCTTGACAGACCACTCTCTCAAGTCAGTTCCCAACACTGTCCTCAGACTTTGAAAGAAGATTCCCTAGGTTTTAGTTATCTGACCTCTTAGCTGTGTGAACCTGGGCAAATTAAGTTTCTGAGTCTCTGTTCGCTCGTGCGTGAGACTGGAGGGAGCAGTTACCACAAGCTACATATACCTGCAGGCACTACTAATCCCATGTCATTTCGCCATCATATCAATGCCCCCATCATCATTGTTTGTAAGGTGTTGTCTTCTTGATTTCCATCCTAGGTTAAATAATTCCAAATGACTTGTTCTCGGCATCTCCCCAGTCCTCTTTGTTTGCATCTCACTTGAAACATTAAGGCTTGGAAAGCTACCTTCTACTGGTGTTCCACTTCCTGAATAGTCTTCCTGTGGACACCCCCCCGCATATTCTAGTGGTTTTAGTCATCAACTTTCTTTATAATACTAAAAAAAAAAACAATTTATAATCTAGTTCTGCTGACGCTAACTGCAGTAAGGACTCTATGCCTTACCTAGAAAGAGCAACACAGTGTCCATTTTCCTTTTGCTGGTAAGTATGCATGGGCCTGCTTCTCACAATATCTTTTGTCAAAACAGAAAGATATCGAACTCATTATGCTGAATCTAAAGTAATCCTCTCATCGGTCAGCTTGCCTGGGGTCAACTGTTCTAACACATTATTCAGAACATCTGAAAGAATAGATATCTAACAGTCCACCTCCAATATTACATCTACTGTTCATTTTGTTATCCTAAAACGATATTCTGAAATCAGCCTATTCAAATGCAATTATCCTGTGCACTATCTTGTATCAGTGCAGCAAAAAGAATCTAACACCAGTATCCAAATGCTAGCACACAACAATAGAGCCCATATTAAGATGAAGATGCAGGAGTCACTAAACACATTTAGTTTCACTTTCTCTTTCCAGCATCAGACTGTGATGCTGTGAGAGAGATAAAGGCGATAAATTGTTCTTTAGAATGAGTGACTGAAGGTTCAGAAAGGATAAATCACTATTCAAGTATCTAAGACAAAATACTATAAAACTTAAATATAAAAATGTTTTATAGATTGAAACATCTCCATGCCTTCTTACGGCCTTTTTGTTGTACTTGGTAGCTGCTATTACTGAATACTATTTGTACCCTCAACACATCGTATGCTAGTATCTTTGTAGTCTTCTCACCCAAGATGGTGGTGTTGAGAAAGAGGAAGCTATAATAGGTAAGACCTAATGGGAAGTACTGAATTCTTAGAGTTTCCATCATTGAAAGGGATTATTGCTGGTATCCTGAAATAGACTTATCAACAAAGTAGAGTATAAGTTCCTCTGTCTTAGATAACTCTTTTAGTAATTTCAAGGAAAGCAGACTTTCCCTTCTAAGTATTTCCACCATGATGGCATCCACCACTTTGTGATGAAGGTAGAAGGAGACCCTCACCAGAGCCAAGTTGGTATTGGCACCAAGTTCTTAGACCTTTAAGATCAAAAGCTAAATAAAGTATTTTCTACACAAAGTATAAAAATACAAGTATTTCACTATAGCAGCATAAAATGGTGTTTGACACAACTTTCATAGTATTCGCTCATGTTACACAAGAAATTTAGGGCATCATTTCAGACTGTGACTTAACCCAATTCATGTATTCATGCTACAAGCCTTGCACCAAATTTCTCTAGAGCTAAGTCCCCCGATCTACTTTAACTCAGTGACCTTCACCATTACCCTCTTCGAGTTCTCTAATTCCTCTCTTAGCTGCTCTAGAACATGTCATCTCCCTAAACCTTCCAGTTCTGACACACATCAAAACATCCACTCTCTGGCTTAATTATCACAACACCTGCTCTCCCTCTAAGACCTCAAAGCCTGTGACCTTCAATCACTCTATATAGTGTCTACCACCTTCACCTCTCTTCACATCTGATTTGCATTAAAAAACCCACCATATATCTATTTTTACCAATATCCTTTTATATTTTAACTGAATATATTATGATATATATTTATAATAGTTATATATGGCCTCATGATTTGACCCATGTATATATTTTAGAATGGCTAAATCAAAGTAATTAGCATATACATTGCCGAACATACTTATTTTTGTAGGATAAACACTCAAAGTTTACTTTTTCTACGATTTTCAAGCATACAGTATACTATTATTAATTATAGACATAATACTTAATAACAGCAGATTTTGGAATTCAGTCCTCTAACCAAAATTAAAATTTTCTGTATTTGAGTAGGAGTCCTCCACCTCCCACATTCTCAGCAATTGGCAGCTAAAATTCTGTTATCTCCTTTAGTAGTTTGGCAGTCTTAGGTTTCACATATATAAGAATGTGTGGTAGTAAGAGTTTGTCTTTCTGTGTATGGCTTATTTCACTGGCTGGAATGCCATCCAGGTTCATCAGTGTGGTCACAAATGGAGGGTATTAATTTCTTTTTTAGAGACTGAATAATATTCCACCATATGCACATATATCACACTTCCTTTATTCATTTGTATATTGTTGCACACAAGTCAATTCCATATGATAAATAATGAAACAATGGATATGGGATTGTAGATAACATTTTGATATACTAATTTCATATCATTTACCTTACAGAGATACTTAGTTATAGAATTTCAGGTTCATACGGTAGTTTTAATTTTTATTCAGTATTCTCAATTCTCTTACCTAATTATCTTTCCCCCTCCCATCAACACCAACACTACCATCACCCATATTTCATTATTAAAGCTTTTCAGTTACTCTGGAGAGGAATATCTCAGTTTTAAAGTCTACAGTCATTATAAATAAACTGCTCGCAAACCTTATGAAAGTCTTGCTTCCTGGAATTTTGTTTTTGTTTTGTTTTATTCTGCATTGTTGCTGTTTTTATTTCTTTAGCGAGAAACTTCCATCAGGCTGCAGTTTGACAATTCCAAACAGCTCCAAAGAGTGCCTTTTTCTGGCTCTCCCTGATATCATTCTTTATACTCACAAGTCATAGCAAAGATGTGCACGGTCCCTCCAAATTCTAAACAGGAAAATCTATTTATTATCTCTACCCCTTTTTTTTCTTTCTTTCTTTCATAACTGAAAGACATGCCTCCTTTGATGCCTGTGTTCTCCTTCTTGCATGCTCAGCAATGACTTTGTCCAGGCTAACCCCACTTTGAGGCCCAGACTCAATCACTCCTAGAAATGTCCCATCCCTCTCCAAAATGAATAGAAAAAAACACAAAACAAAACAAAACGAAAATGTCTTCATTTCACATCTCTACTCCATTCTGCGCTGTACTTCAATAAAATATAAAAATGAAACCTCCTCCTAATTTTTCTTATGTTTCAGCCCATTGCAATCTAGCATCTTTCCCTAAAATTCTATTTAAAGAACACTTGAAAACAAAAAGATTTTTAAGTCTATAAGTCTGTCTTCAGGTTCTGCTAGGTAAAGTAAGTATATGAGAACTCCTTAGGGCTTGTTGCTCATGCCACCTCTCCAAGTGTTCCTTTATTTTAGACTCTACCATAGAAAGCATCTATGGTGTTTCTTCCATATGCTTAGCTCTGTAATTTCCAGTGTTTTTCTTTGCTCATGCTAAGTAGGCTTTTCATGAATGAACATGTACCCAGGAGCTTTCACTAGAGGCCTGATGACAGTGAATACTACAATATGTTACTCAACTCTGTTTCAAGAGCTCACACCATTTCTACAACTGACTATCAGGTTTCTATCTGGATAATCCACATAATATAAATTAAATATTTTCAAAGATCACTCATAATGTTGAAATATATACAGCTTCAAAAATGCATTACTAAGGTCTAAATCTCGAAGAAAAATATCGCCAGCTACTCAGTGAAGCAAGTCAACAGTGTTCACCTGTTTCCCGTTCACCCCAGAACTTACTTATGATTCATTGCGGAAAGTATAGTTTTGACATTTCCCTTAGGTGGCAAGTTTTTGCTCTCCGTCTCCAGATTCAAGCACTCATCAAATGCTGACCCTTCTGATTCCTTAAATTATCTCAGGTGATAATTGCATTCATATAAAATTCTCAAAATGACAAAATCACGCACGTGCACACACACACACACACACACACACACACACGACCATACTTGTATGTCAGAGTTTAGTGTTGTAGTTGATGAAAGAGTAAAGTCTGACTTAGAGAGTTACACAAGGCATCTTGGTGTGAGAAAACCGATCTTGATTGTAAGAGGCCACTTTACCATCTTGGAGACTCCTTATCAAGTTATAACAGTTCAGTATAATATATTTGAAAATATCACAGTCTCCTTTTCTGTTACTTCTTTCCATGTGATTTTTTTTCTTTTCTAGAACATTTTGTAACTTCCAGTTTTCCCCAATCATTCCACTCTCTACTTTAAAAACAGCAACCTAAGACACAGGTAGAGGTTGTGCTGCATTAGCCCACATCCTCTGAAAGGCTAGTTGTTACGCTCAGGATACAGTGGGCAAATTCTGCACTGAGATGGTCACAAAAAACAGCAGGACATGTCAACTGTCTCAAAGAAATGAGTGACACTTAATGTTTTGGGGTCCTTCAAAGGAACACATATAGGTTTGCTTTCAAATATGGAGTACCTTTGTGAAGTAATACTTTGCACACCTTGCGAATTCACAAAATCTTGCCCAAAATGAATGATTGGCATGACATGAAGAAGGGAGCAGTAGAGGTCAAAGTGTGAGAAGTAGTAGGCAACTGTGCTTATCTGAGAATTAGATAAGATTACTACTCTTCCTTTAGTTTTGCATGCATTATTTTTTTCTTTAAACGGCCAATAAGCATACCAGAACATAAATACTTCATTAAATTGTTTTGTTAGGATCACTTAATAAACATAGTTATTAGTCTTTCTTTGGCCTAGAGGAAATACACCAAAAGTTCACTGAAGCAATAAGATCTTGAGTCACAGTAAGGAATCATGGGAGCTTTTGCCTTAAGATAAGGTTCAAACTAGTT
Organism: Ellobius talpinus; assembly: GCA_001685095.1. Taxonomy (NCBI): domain Eukaryota; kingdom Metazoa; phylum Chordata; class Mammalia; order Rodentia; family Cricetidae; genus Ellobius; species Ellobius talpinus. The sequence continues at coordinate 8,605 of LOJH01028144.1, forward strand.
TATATAAAGTGCATGGGGCTTTGTAACCTGACAGTGCTTCTTACTAACTGCGGGCATGCTAATATATTTTTTGTGGCAACTCATACTAAACTACTTGAGAACTGCAAAACAAGTCTTACTTGAGACTCCTTCAAACATATGCATGCACATGTATGTGTACACATGATCACACACACACACACACACACACACACTGTTTTCCTTGATCTTGCACAACTGATTTTAGAGCCCTTTTTTGACATTACTGACCCATTTCTAGCAGTCCTCACACTATATGTCAGTTTGGCTTTTTTTCTTTAGCTCTTCCCAGTTGTCTTTTGGTGCTCTTGATGGGTCACTACTGATTTAATGACATTAAAGACTAGCATAGTATTTGCAGATAGTATGGGCCAACAAGTGCACAGGCACTTCCTTCTTTTCATAAAGTACAATAATCACAAGCCATCTTTCAACACTGAGACTCTCCTGTCATTTGTATTCAGTTTCTTTCTTCTAATTCAAAGCACACTCCCCTGTCAATATGAAATAAAATGGCTGTCACATGAGAAGTATAGAGGCCTGTCGCAAGCTCTCAGGGAAAGAAGCAGCACTTTGCTGACCCTCTTTGAAAAACAAACCTACAATTGCATTCAGCAGAGCTCCCCCCTACACTAACACACACACACACACACACACACACACACACACACACACACCTCACTCTGAGAGTTGCTGATTGCTGTGAACACAGGTGGGAAACCATCCCTAGGGGCCTAAGGTCTCCAGAGAACACACATCAAAGATAACTTAGCAAGCACCCTGAACCAAGAACTGGAAGATGAGATGTCACAGATTGCCCTAGACTAATTAATTAGAAGAGTGCAAATCATGGGATGTAAAAATATATCTGGAACTGATGAATGTATGCCAATAGCCTGAAGATACTTTGCCATTGTCTTAGCCCCTTATTCTTATCACATGGGACCACAGGGTAACAGAAATCCCTGTCTCTTTGGTCTTATATCTCTGTGGTTTTGTTAGTAGTGTCCTCTTGGTCTAAGAATGGTACACAGTCTACCCTGAAAAGTTATCTATTACACAGAACTCATGTTCTGGAAGTTAAACTAAGACACCTCAAAAAGAGTCAATAATGTATAATCTCCAGGTTTCTGTGCCCCCAGCTACTTGTTTCTGCCATCAGTCTTAAAGTACTTACACCAGGTTATTGTATATTCTCTTTGCAGTTCTTACCAATAACTTTTGAATTATCCCTTTGTTGAAGAAGAAGTTGGAGCTCAATGAATTTAAGCTACATATCTAGGACTTATTTACGGCTCATAGTAAGGCTAGCCTCACTCTAAGTACTTGTGACGCTCCACTGACCACTTTAGGGTTCCCATAAGTTATGTACTGACTTCCATCTGGAATCTCAATCTAAGTGAGCAAGGAAGAGTCAGGTAGATATGAAGGGTAGAATTCAAAATTATTCTCTAGACCAGTGGTTCTCAATCTTTCTAATTTCATAATCCTTCAATACAGTTCCTCATATTGTGGTGACTCCCAAGTATAAAATTATTTTTGTTGCTACTTCATAGTCCTAATCTTGCTACTGTTATGAAATGTAATGTAAATATTTTTGGAGACTGATGTTTGCCAAAGGAGTCATGACTCACAAGTCAAGAATCAATGCTCTAGACAGTCTGAGAATATACTTTTACTGAGACCCAATAATTCTTGTGCCTAGTAAGTAGGCCTTGAGAATTAAGGAACTTGCCTGGAGGCAGAAGCCTGAGCATTCTGGTTGATTTCCAAAAAAAGGGGGTATCCAACAGATTCATAATTCTGCAAGAAGTATATATCATGCCAAAGGTACAGAACATAGAACTGGGGATGGTGGGTCAGGACGTAGCACAGCAAGAAGTCTGCTAAGGAGGAAGCTGAAGCTCAAGTGGTAAGTGGAACTCGTCATCAGTGATAAAAATTCTCCTTTTCTAACTACTACTACAGTGTTCTTCTTTCTCCCTCTCACTCACATCGGTTTCCTGCTTCAGACCTTCATCTTTCTACCATTTGCTTAAATTAATTTTTAACCTACTGAGTCCCAGGAGTGATGTCCCTATGTGTGTGATCAAATCCCTCATAAAGCTGACTCAGCTTCTCCAGGAGCTTTTGTATGCCAATAGCTCCTCAGACAGATGGTTGTGGGGCCTCATGACACTACCCCATCCTGGAATTTTTAGCTGGCTTGAGTCATGCAACTCTTTTGTATATCAGCAACACTACTGTGAGTTTCTATGGCAGCAGACATGGCATGTCCAGAGGATTTTGTATTACAGCACTCTCCATCCTCCAATACTTACATTCTTTCTTCCCCCATTTCACATTTTTCACTGAGCCTTTGGCATTGTAGTGGGTGGAGCTCAAAGTAAATGTCCAGTCTATGGCTAAATACTGATAATATTAACAGCTTATACTCAGGGCATGAAACAGTAATGATTTTCTGCATTAACCACTACCCAGGGCAATAAGAGTCATAAAATTTAGGTATAGAAAGATGAACTATCTTTAAGAGAAACTTCTTTTCTCGCCAAAGTCCTGGGTTCAGTTACCATCACTCACTTGGCAGCACAAAACCATCCATAGACACGTGCAAGGTATGCATACATATATGCGGACAGAATTTAAATACAAACAAAACAAATCTTTAATATCTTTAAAGAAAAATAAAAATTTTAGGCTTGGACTCTCCAAACTTTGGTCAGAAATGCTTTTTTTCCTAGTTCTTATGGCAAGTGATTCTAAGTCTCTGACTTGAATCCATTATAAATCCATAGCTCAATCTTCCTCCAAACCCATATATTACACTAAGCAGACTCAAAGCCAGTTTTTTCCAAATTTCAAATTCCATTATCAAAAATGAGAATTAATTTTTTAGAAAGGATGCACAAAAGAATAAATTATATTTGAGTAGATATTATATTTGAGTAGTAAAAACATATCCAAATGTCATGTTTAATAAATAGTTGAAAGTTTTTGTGATTATCCATTTAAAATTTATATTTTTAAAATCTATGTCACTGGTTATAATTATCAAAACTCAATGTACAAAGTTTTTCACTGCATGAGTCAAGGTCAAAACATAAACATAAGAAGAAAGTACTATAAGTAGCTATCTAATATGACTCTGATAATTACATGAAAATTGAAGGATGGTTGAAATTAACCAGCAGTCTCAAATTCCTTCCATTGTTGACTCTAAGGCCTGGAACTTACCATCAAAAACACTGAAAACATATGGACACAGTCCATGAGAATTTAGTCCTAAGCTATGTCCTGCCTCCTTCCTAGGTAGTGTTTCATCTGCCTGAGATGCTACTCTCACTGGTTTCCAATGATAGCCCAAAACTCCTTGGATACTGGCACATCACCTATTCTGTAAAGAGCCTTTCAAAACTGTGCACACTTCCCCTCCATCTTTCTCCATCTTTAGCACACTAATCTACAGATGGCTTTTCCTCCATAACCATAGTTCCTGTAGCATTAGTCAGTAAAGGAGTTTCCCACATGGCACTGGTAATCAGTCTTTTGGTCAGTCTTCCCAGAGATATCATGGATTGTTTTCAGTCATGGATAAAAGATTTCTGCTCCCATCCCACATGAAACAGTTCAATGTTAAGTCATCGTAAATTTAGCAAGCAGTTTAAAAGTGAATGTGTAAGTGCAGGTGGTCCAGAGGAAGATTCTCCATCATCTTTTGCTGTGGTATATTTGTACGCTGTGGAGATATATTGCTTTGATTATTGTAACAAAAGGCTGAATGGTCAATAGTGAGGCAAGGTGCATGAGCAATACTTCCAGGCAGAGAGAGAACTCTGGAAAGAAGACAGGTGGAGATGCTAGCCAGAGGAAGAAGAAGTGGGACACGCAGGAGGAGAGATGATAGCCATAAGCCATGACAGGGCAGGATGTACATGAATAGAAATGGGTTAATGTAAGTTTTAAGAACTAGTTAGGAACAAGCCTAAGCTACAGACCAAACTTTCATGATTAAAAAGATGTCTCTATGTCATTGTTTGAGAGCTGGGCTGACTGGATGGAGAAAGACCTGTTACAATCCTTAGCCCAGGATTTAAGGCAGAATCTAAAGTCTTAAGATCTTAGCTGCATGTCTTCTCCAAATTTCCCCTACCAAATTAGTAACCATTTGGAGGGTCAGCTTAAAGACCTTGTAACAGGCTGCTCCTTCAAGAGAATGGGCAAATAAAATTCATTTATTGACACTGCTCATGATTAAAGCCAGACAATTATTCTGCAGAGATTTCAATCGTTTGGAATTCATAGAAAACGTTCCAGTATGTCAGTGGAGCAAAGAAAAAAATATCACACAGGTAGCAATTTGGTGGCAATAAAACCATCATGCTTGGAATTGGAAGGTCAATTTTAAATAATCAACACTGCAGATTACTTTTGAATTGTCTTGGTCCAAAAAAATAGTTATTGGTTATCTTTCTGTACCCATCTCCATTTAGGGAAACTTAACAGGAATTTTGGATCAAGTAAGGGTAGAGATCTCAGCCCCCTACAGAGAACCTGAAATAGGCCATTTGAACAAGGAACATTGTCTCATATTCATCTTTTTTTTTCTCTTTTTCTGAGCCAAATAAGCATTTTCTAACAAAGGAAGAAAAGTCTTGGTTGTTACAGTTGGTCTGAGCTATGTTGTTTTCTTTTATTTTGCCTTTCTGACAGACGTCATATAAACCTGACTGAAAGAAAGCATCTAAACATTCTATTTCCTAAAGAATACTTCAGTCAGAGCAGCACCTCTGAGAACTTCCAGAGTAAAGATTACCTGGAATGGATTAGTAACTTTCCTAAACACTTGTCTAAGTCAAAAAGCAAAATGACTTAGGTTCATTTCTGAGTGCCTGCCACCAAGCAAACACACATACCAAGACATTACCTGAAAAGACCTTTTCCATTTGCTTCTGCAGCAAAACACTTTGAGATCTAACCTCTAAAATATGGCCTTCCTTTAAACCACCCCAACTCAAATTCATAAAGAACAAAACCTATGAAAATTTATTATAATATTCTTTTTAACATCTCCTTTTTATTTTTCCAGAAATACAGATTTCTTTCTCAACCTTTGCAAACTGATTTCAAAATAAATAAAAAATATTTTTAAAAGATATAATAAGCTGAATGACAAAGCAAAATTAAAGCTTCTGGTTCCAATGCTGTCAATTAAAAAAGAGTTCCAGGCAAAAAAAAAAAAAACAGAATAAAAATCCCACGTGATGATGGCACTTTTTAAGTAGGTGCCAGGTACACAACTGGAGCCCAGATCACTTGTAACCTATATCAGCAAAGGCAGCATTTGAGACATCTTACTCATCAGAAGGAGATAAGTCAAGGAAATTTGGCCAAATATCAGAAAACAGTCTGGCAGTAATAAAAGTCCTTCACTAAAGAAGTGAGGTTTAGGTTTCCCCAATGTATATTGACATCATCTGGGAAGCAATAGCATGGTTATATTGTATCAGACTTGCCTATAACAGCATGTTTTCTGACATGAATTAAATTTTTACCTTGCAGATAAAAGAATTTGCAAATAATCATTGTAAAAAAAAACAGTGGCAATCATTTTGACAGTGGGTACAGTGCAATGTTAGACACTGAAAATAGCAATGTATAATGTTAGTTATTTTCTTCATCAATATTACATATAATAGTTATTATTTTTATTAAGCTCATTATGAAGTTATTTTTTCAGAAAATACCTTTTAATATCATGTGAACTACACTGACAGAAATACTGTCCTAGCACTAAGTGTCAAGGCTACACACAGAATCAGAGGTTTGACACTTCCTAAGCACAGTTTCTTGAATGAAACAGTGATTGGCTTCTCTTTCACATTTACTTTTCTGAAAGTTTCTTACAATGTCTACCACCTTGAATATCTCTGACTCCCTCATGCATAGCTTCTTCCATACTTTATTCCTCACTGTATATCAATGAGTGAGTATTAGGTTAGGAATACTTCTCATTCATCTGAGAACCACACAACACCATATCCATTCATTAATTCAATGAGCTTTACCACAAAACCTATTAAAAACATTTTGTGTGAAAGACATGAGAGAACATCATGACTACACATTAGAGCTGAGATTAATGCAATTCTGAAATAGATATGAAGACAGGCAATTAAATTTGGCTTACCAATATTTGACTTATATTCAACTTTCAGGTGCATGTACCAAGCTCAAAGACAGGATCAGCATAAGCCACAAACCACTTTCATTGATACCTTCAAGGAGAGCTACTCAATAAAAAAAGAAACCCTCAGCTACATCACAGTGAACCTATTTGCCACTCTCCTCCCTCTGACTCAACATTCTAGAATCAAGGTGCATAATGACGCCCTCATTTTCCTACAAAAGCCAAATGTGAAAATAATAAGTGGTAGGTAGAAGCAAGAAAATTAGAAGTTTACGGATAATCTCCACCACACAGTGAATATGAGACCATACTGGGCTATAGGAGTCAATTTCTTAAAAACAAATACTAACCTTCTCGTTTCACTCCTAAAAAAGGAAAAGCAACAAAAAGACACTTTTGAAATAAATGGCCGAATTTATAGTAATTACTGATGATTTCAAAATCCATAAACAGGTAACAGAAATATAATAAAAAACATTAACAATATATTCACCTATCTGAAACAGAGACTAGAACTCAAAGTTTTCTTAACCTTTCTTCTACAAAATTCCTAGCACCTTATACTCAACATTTCTTTTCCTCATCACAATTACAGCAGACATTTAATAGCATCTCAGTTTTACAGACAAGAAAAGTGAGCGTCAGAAACTGTAGTTTGCCCATAATAAATGTCCCTTTGACTAGGTAAGCAGCCAAGCACTAAGAGCAGGGGCAGACATGAGATCAAATTCAGGGATCATATTAGAGTGTTAGAAACTTGCTCTTGGACCCCTGTTTAGAGGCTCCAAGGGTATGATAAGATAAGTCATCTCACTGAAAATATGGGACAGGGTCACAGTTTCATCACAAGGTAGCTGTGAGGAGTTAGTAACTACCACACTTGTGCTCCTAACCTAAAGTTCAATGGGTTATTTAATTATTTGATCATAATATGCAGCTACAATTTAAACTTTATAAAGTATTTTCAAATAGTTTGCATGTGACTAAGGTGGTTGAGCAGAGCCAATTGTCTTTCCTTAGAGTACCTAACAGAGACTTCAAATACAATACATCTTGGGTCCCCAGACTCTAAATCCAGCTTCTCCCCTTCAGAGACTTGCTATAATATTTAGATAATAAATCTTAGTAGAATATGGAGTGTCAGAGATGAAAAAGTCCTTGAAGACTACCTCAGCAAACTTACCCTTTGGCCATATGAGAGGAAAGTGACTCAAATCATTCTATTCCTTAATCAAAACATAAAGAAAGAAATCAAGGGGGGGCTGGAGAGATGGCTCAGAGGTTAAGAGCATTGCCTTCTCTTCCAAAAATCCTGAGTTCAACTCCCAGCAACCACATGGTGGTTCACAACCATCTGTAATGGG
>LOJH01028145.1:0-17834 GCA_001685095.1 Ellobius talpinus
TTATTAACCAATGAAAGTAACACATAGACAGATGACCCTCCTACATCACATGAGAATGCATGCATGTGGCACAAGGATGTACATACAGGCAAAACACCCCCACACATAAAAATAAGAAGTAAAATGATCAAAAAGAACTTTTGAAAAACTAAAGTGTTTACTAAGATATCTCAGTACTTTATTCTCAATGAAATCAGTGACTTCTTTGAATCAGGTAATAGTTTTTAGACATTGAAAAAGTACTATTCACACAGTAATGACTGAAGATCTATTATACTTAGTTTTAATCTGCATTACTAACATTTTCTTATACTTTCAGGCTAGACAAACAGTGATACAAAAAGTCTAGTCCTTATTTATATTCTTAATTTCTGTGGTTTAAATATTTTCACCAAGGCTAATTTCAAACAGCTACTGTGACATAGCTGGGGGTAGAACTATGAAAAGATGTATACCGTATACCATAAATATTCTATCAAACAGATAAAAGGATGGGGAACTTGAGTATTCCCTTGTTTTAAATATATGTTTCTGTAGTTTAATAAACACTGTACTTAACCAATTTACAAAATTCCTGAAAATTTGACAACTAGCTCTCATAAGCCAGCACTTCAGAACTCCGCTTCCTGTGGGTATTCTAGATGCCAAAGAACTTGAGGATTGATTACTCTAAGGATGAGTCTACACTAGATGTGCTAGCTCAAGAATCATTCTTGTACCAGTTACAGCCTTAGGAATAAGTTAGTGTTGTCAGAGGATAGGGAGTAAGAATGAGCAGACCAAGAAGAGATGAAGGGCAAAACCTTGGGTAACAAGTCACAAGGTTACCAGTGACACAAGGCAGGAGCAGCAGGTACCTCCTCTTAGAAATACTAGTCCAGCAAGAGAAAAGAAAAATTCCAAATGCAGTTTCTGAGAAGCTGATATTACTGTGATCTGCTGTAGCTGACGTGAGCATTTACTGGTAGCCAGGCCAAACGTTTACACTTGCTTTAGTACTACAGAAGAGGACTCATAAAAAAGTCATTCAGTAGTTAGCAGCACTTAGCTTGCATGTCCCTTCCTTTTGTTAGGCTAGAAAAATAAAGTTAGAGAATAGTCTCAGAGGTCTGAAGTGAGCACGAAGAAATGGCTCTATGTGAAATGAACCCATAACTGATGTTAATTCCCCATTTCTCAGTGTGCTTGTGAAGTTCATAATAGGTGCTCGTGGTTGTGAAGTGCCTGTGGAAGACAGGGAGGATCCTTACTCCTGCCGGCTGCTCAACATCACCAACCCAGGTGTGTTGTCCTCCAGACTGCCATCCGTGTTTGTTGTCATGTAAAAGGTGCTAAAGTTTATGGAAGAGAGTCTATTTTTAACCAACTAAATATTTGTCATCAAAATTTGTATTCCAGCCTTTTTGACAGATGGACTAGTCACTCAGGGAGTCTCTGGGATTCTTTACTGACAAAGAATTTCAGGGCTGACCAGTATATTCTTCAGTATGACTTAGTGCATCTAGAGAATTAGATCACTCATAGATTGCTGAATTTTGAACTTTTGGAAAATGTTGGCTTTACCAATTAATTTAAAATAACCATGATACAAATATTGTGAGTTGACTTTGATTTTGAATTATTGCTAAAATCAAGTGTAACTAGATGTTTCTCTCCTACCCACCAGCTCCCGAATAACCACTCAGAGACTTAATATTAATTATAAGTGTTTGACTAATAGCTCAGGCTTATTACTAGCTAGCTCTAACATTTAAATTAACCCATTTCTATTAATATATTGCCATGTGGCCCATGGCTCACCGGTGCTGTGGCATGTTGCTCCTTGGGCAGCTGCTGGTGTTTCCCAGACTCTGCCGTTCTTCACCTATATCTCTGCTTGGATTTCTTGCCTGACTCTGTCTTGCCTTGTCATAGACCAAAGCATCCTTATGAACAACACATGTTCATAGTGTGCAAAAGACATCCAACAGCAACCAGGTGATGTGGCACATGCCTGGAATCCCACCATTGGGGAACCAGAAGTGGGAAGATCACTTCTGCTTGGGAATCAGCCTAGGCGATATATCAAGAACATGCGAAAAAAAAAGAAAAGAAAAGAAAGAAAGAAATTTTTAAGAAGTTAAAAGTCACGGACTATTGGACTATTGACTAAGCTTCTGCAAAAGAAACAAGAAAAAGTTTGAATTACTAAAAATTATTTTATATTCCTTAGAATTAAGTTTGTGAGAATCTGGATAAGGATGCAGAAAGCTGATGCTAATGAGGGTTCCATGTTGTCAGGGAGGCTGTTACTACTACTCTTTATTAGCATTCCCATGGTGTTCGGCTGCAGTTCTAAAGGAGGCTTTCCACATCTGTCAGGTGTGCTGGTCTGTTTTAAAGTTTATCAGTCTTCACAGTTACATGGATCTCACTTTTTGAGATGTGATCATACACAGGTGTGGACTGAATCTGTGGCACTAAAGCCAGCTCTGCCATGTTAGCTCTGTGACCTCCTGAGTCTGCATTTCATCATCTGTAAGCAAGTAATAAAGTGTATAATTGCACATGCTTTAATTGCAGCCTTTGGGAGGCAGGAATATTGCCATAAGTTTGAGATCAGCCTGCCTACAAAATGAGTTCCAGGTCAACCTGATCTACAGAGTGCTATTTAAAAAAAAAAGAAAGAAAAAAAGAGAAGAGAGAAAGAAAGAAAAAAAAAGTAGTCTCATGGAGACTAGTACAGGGGTGAAGTAAATGATAGAACATTTAGTGTAGGTTCTGAAACTCCATAGATACTTTGTACTAAAGAACCTGCCTTTTTCATAGGTTGGATTTTAGCCCGCTTTTTAGTAAATTGAGCTTATATTCTTAGTCTGTATCATAAAGCAGAGGTTTGTAAACAAAATTGTACATATATTTGTGTTCTTCTGAGGAGAGGTTCCATTAGCTTTTAATAGAGAGCATAGGATCATAACCTCATCAGATGTGTTGTTACTAATATAGTGGCTTACAGAAATTAAGACCAGACAACCACATTCAGAAACATTACACAGGGCTGGAGGGATAGCCCACTGACAGAGTGCCTGCCTAGCAGTATGCAGCCCTGGTCCCATCCCCAGCACTTGTTACCTGGAACTTATCATCTTAATTGCTTATTGAGAGTGGAGGGGTAAATGCTCCATTAAGAGAACACTCTCATCATTTAATACATAGTTTTTAAAACTGCACTGTTTAATGTAGGTATATCTTATTACCCCCTGAGCATTTGGGTTATTTCAGTATCTAAAGGTCATGAACATTAATCCTGCTGCTGTGTGTCTAGAAGGTTTGATTAATGGCTGCTGTCAAAGCAACAAGATTTCCTGCTCCAGGTAGCTTGAACTTAAGGTACATTTGTTTAAGGTAAAGAAAGTCTAAGAATGACTTGACCTCCTGTTTATAATAGACGTGCTTCTTTCTACTTTGGATGCCTTTTGTCTCCCGAATATACTAAAGAGAAAAACTTGCTGTCATCCAGTCTAGATGCTAACAGTGCTCTCTAGCTCCTGGCAAAAAAATTCTGTCCTTTTTTGCTCTCTCCTGCTCATGTCTATTAACAAGAAGGAGGCAGCATTTCCTGTTAATCTCCTGCATTTTATTGAAAATATTTTTAAGTATAAGATACCTTCTAGGGACTAAAGCGAGGGACCTAAATATGTATAAGGTAGAACCATATTCTAGTCTCTGTAAAGCAGGGCTGTCTTTCTTAGAATATCAGTGAACTTGGTAAATTCTGTCAAAGCAGAATTTTGTGTTAATTGTGTTATTTTGAGGAGTGGGATCCAGTGGTTTTCAGTGAGCTCTGCAGTGTCAAGAATCAACCCCTTGGTGTACTGGGCAGGTCAGCTTTACCACTGAATTGGGCTCTCAGCCCTGATACCAATGTATAGACTGGCTACAGTCTATACATGTTCTTTATAAGTACATGTATGTACACACATTGATTTTACCTGGTTGGGTCATCAGCAGAGTTTAAAAACTACAGAGAACTTTGTCTTTAAAGTAGGTTTTATATTTCTCAATTTTTGACAAATAAGCCATATTTTCTTATCATCTAATCTATCCTGGTTCTTTTATTGTAATTAGAAAAGTTACTTGAAACGGATTATTGGCTGGAGATACTGGCTCTCTGGTAGAGTACTTGCTTAACATGAGTAAAGCCCAGGTTTAGTTCCCAGCTCTGGAGAAAAAAAAGACAGTTCAGGGAACTGATATAAAAAGAACTCTCACTTGTGAGTCATTAAACATGGGTCTGATTCCCGATTGCATCACTTTTTGTGACTTGGGGACGATTACTCAGTGTCCATTAGGGCTATAGAGTCTACCTGGTAGGTGACAGAATGCTCCTCCCAAAAGGGAAGTGGTGTGTGTAGATGTGATGGGCAATGGTAGAGTAGGTGCTCAGAATCCGCTTAATTTACTTATCTGCCATAAATATTTTATAGAAGTTTCTCAGTGTTGTTTGAAGTGATTTCATTTACTCCTATACCGCAGTGGTTTCCATACATACCATAAACTTTCAAATTGCTTAATAAGAAGTAACATTTTTAGAACTTGCAGGGCAAGATCAAATTTTCTAATCATTTTTACTATACTAAGTACTTTAATAATTTTTAATAGTGTTTATCCAGGCCTTCCATGTAGATACCTTGCACTTGACTTACATTGAGTATTTACCTATGGGATGTTGTATGTGTTTGCACATGTGTGTGCGTGCAGAAGTCTGGATTTTATCTGATGACATAATACCCTATTCTTGTTGCTTGTTTAGTTTTGAATCAAGAAATCGAGGCCTTCAACTTCCCTGAAGATACTTCCTCATTCAGACTCTCTGAAGACCAAGTTGTCAGTGTGAGCTTCCGAGTTCTCTACCCAATCGTGATTACCAGTCTTGGAGTGTTCTATGATGCCAGTGATGTTGGTTTTCAGAGGAACATCACAGTCAAGTTGTATCAGGCAGAGCAGGAGGTGTGTATTGGCATGTACAGAATTTTTCTTCTTTAGAAACTTTTCCTTGTGACCCTAAGTAGATTGAAAGACTGAACCTTCTCCGTGGTTGGGTGACTTCCATCTTTCTTCCTATATTGGTTGAAGTTAAATATGTTGCATTGTAATGCTGGTTCGGGGAGAGATTACCATAGATAGATGAATTATATGTACAAAAGGAAAAGTTGGACTAGATTAGGAATTCCAAACCTAAATTCCCCATAGCTTCATTAACAAAGGTGTCAGAAACATGAGCTGAAGAGAAGACAGTCTTTTCCAAAATCATGCTAACTAAATGTATGGCCACCTGCAAAAGAATAAAATTTGATCCATATCTTTTACCTTGCACAAAAAAAATCAGTTCAAACTGGATCAGAAACCTTAACCACATGGAGTCTGATTATATATGAAAGCTTGGCTGATAGCTTAGGCTTGTTTCTAACTAGCTCTTATAACTTAAAGTAACCCATGACTTTTAATCTGCATTCTTTTATGTGACTTGGTTTCCTTTACTTTGTAATGCTCGTGTTGCTTGCTCAACATCCCTGGTGTCTCCTCCCTTCTTTTGCCCAGCGTTCTCGCTGCCCCAAAAATCCTGCCTGACTATTGGCTTTTTAGCTTTTTATTAAACCAATCACAGTGACTCATCTTCACATAGTGTAAAGGAATAGTTCATAACAGTGGGAGAGCTAAATGCTACTGTGGGACCAGGGAGATAAGAGGGTAGATAATAAACCAAAATGAAATATGTATGTAAACACCATGTGGAAACCTATCACTTTGTTAACTGATAGTTTTCTTTTCTTTTTTCTTTTCTTTTCTTTTTAATGTCTGTCTGTTTACTCTAAGCCCTTGTGGGTTTCTGCCTTGGTAGTATTGTCTTTTCTGTTGACATAGGTTTTTCTTTTATGCCTAGCAACTAGTAACTCCAGATTCTCTGAATGATCTATTGTGAGACCTCTCAATACATCTTTCATTGAGAATCCATTTCTCTTCATGTTTTGCAGTAGCGAGCAGTTAAGTTGGCTGGAGGAGATTCTAAACTGTTCCTTGCAGTGGACAACAGTTCAAATCCTGCTTGGCTCTTTTTGCTCTTACTTGGGCTGCCTGGGTTCTGCTTCCAATGTGTGTTTCATGGATCAGTCTCAGATTGGGCAGGATTTATGGGAAGAAATTAAAGCTCACCCTTCCTCCCCTCTCCTCCTCCCTTTCTTTTCCCTCCCCCACCTCTGTATGTATGTGTGAGAACTTTCTTGCTTGTGAGTTTTCCTTGTAACTGTTTTTATCCTGTGTCCTCTGATTTTTTTTAAGTTGGTATAGAATTGTGTCTTTAACAAAGAACACTAAGGGAAGATAGAATAGATCCAGTTTCCCTTTTTTCCATGGTTTAATTCTCTTCCACGTTTCACATGTGTTTGAATTCCAGTCTCATTCATGTCTTTGTTGTTGTTGCTCACTGGTCTGTTTTTGTTTTTGAGATGGGATAGTCCAGGTTGCCCTTAAACTTGAAATCCTCTTGTCTTAGCCTCCTAAGTGTTGGATTGCAGGTGGGTATCATCATATCTGGCTAAAATGATTTTTATGTTTTTCCAGAGTTCATCATTGTTATCTATAGATAATAATTGGTCTGCTATTACTAGAAGCTCCTTTCAATTTTTGTTGGCTTGGTTGGTTGGTTTAAGTTTTGTTGAAGTCAAACAAGGTCAAGCACAGACCTGTAATGCCAGTGTTGGGGAGTCAGAGGTAGGAGAATTTCCACAAGTTCAAGGCCCGTCTAGTCAATAAAGCTATTTCCAGGCCAGCCAGGGCTATATAGCTAGATCCTCTCTCCCCTTTCCTATGCCCACTGAGTCCAGTTAGTGCTGATTGTGTGAACATGGGCTTGGGGCCATCCACTGGGGGACCATGGAGGACCATGGGGGACCGTGGAGAACCTACCAGTGGTCATTCTTCAAAAGAAAAATGAGTCTCCCTCACAGATACCAACTTCTAGTAGCTCCACAGTTAAAGGTGGAACTTCAGAACCTCCTCCCTGTCCTGTGATAGAATCTTTTTATTATTATCATTTATATTTTATGTGTGAGTACTCTGCATATATACCTGCATGCCAGAAGAGGACATCAGATCCACATGGTTGCTGGGAACTGAACCCAGGTCTTCTGGAAGAGCAGTCAGTGCTTTTATCTGATGAGCCATCTCTCCAGCTCTAACCTCACCCCCATTCCTGTGATAGACTCTTTAACTGCCTTGATCTTGTGCAGGTCTTGTGTCAGTAACCACTGTTGTGAGTTTTGTGTTTGACAGTCATGTCATGTCCAGAGGAAAGTGTTTCACAGCATTCTTCCCCATGCTCTGGCTCTTCTGCAGTGTTCCTGAGTTGTCTTTCTTTCCATCATCCTCAAACTCTAGCACTAGGGAAGCTGAGCTTGAAGATCAGAAATATAAGGGCAAATAATCAAATATTTGTCTTAAAAATAATAAAATTGGGGCTGGAGAGATGGCTCATTGTTTAAGAGCACTGAGTGCTCTTCCAGAGTACCTGGGTTCAGTTCCCAGTACCCACATGGCAGCTCACAACTGTCTGTAATTCCATTTCCAGGGAACCCGACACCCATGGCAAAACACCAGTGCACATAGATGATAGATAGATAGATAGACAGACAGACAGACAGACAGACAGACAGACTTGCTAATGCTGCTAGCAATGTTAATAAAAGATTAAATATGTTTTGCAATTTGTCCTATTTTTACTCCACCTAAAGAATGTCTGCTTTATGGACTGGAGGGATGGCTAAATGGTTAAGAGCACTAGCTGCTCTTACCAGAAATCCTGAGTTCAATTTCTAGCACCCACATGGTGGCTCACAACCATCTATAACTGTAGCCCTATCTGATGCCTCTTGTACTCTTCTGGTGTGCAAATGTACATGTAGACAAAACACCCATATACATAAATAAATCTTTTTTAAAAAAAAGAATATGTGGCTTGTTAATATGTTGATAGACATAAATTTAAGAGAAAGAAGACACATTATAGTCATGATTTCAGTGGGAATTGCTTTATCCAGTTACTGGATTGTAGCAGTCTTCTTATTACTGTGGTAAAAGTTAAAAAAAAAGATTTCATGGAAGTGCTGCAGTGTAGCTCAGTGGTAAAGTACTTACCTAGCATTTGCCTGAAAGAAATGGGGAAGTACAAAGAAAAACAGTATACATCCAAAGAGCCGTCCTCTTCTCTTCCCTGCTGTGGTTTGTGTGTTCTCTTCTGAAAGTCCTTTTGAAGGATTCCCATGTACATTGGTTTTCCATAGAAATCTGTGAACTTTCAGTTTGTTCTTGAGTATATATGGGGGGGTATTAAAATATGTTGGTTAAATTTAGTGAAAATGCTCATTTCCTTTAATACATTTCATGTCAAGGTAGGTTTTTAAAGACTTTATAAATATATAATCTTTAAAACATAGTTTATCTTAATTTCATTCAGGCCTGGTGGCAAACCTAATCCCAGCTGCTTGGGAAGCTGAGGCAGGAGGATCAAAAGTATCTTAGCAACTTAGCAAGACACTGTCTTAAGAGAGGGCTGTGCCTGCTGCAGGTAGTGCAGTGCTTACCTAGCATGCGAAGGGCTGTCAGCTGAATCCCTAGAGCAGTAAAACAAGTAATATAGTAATCTAATGACCATGGTGGCAGCACTAGAAAATCTCGATGGGCCAGAAGAGATGGCTTAGTGCTTGTTATTCTTGCAGAGGATCTGAATTCAGTTTCCAACACCCATATGATGGCTCACAACTGTCTATCTATAAATTCAGTTTTAGGGAATCTGATGCCCTCTTCTGCATTCTGTGTGTACAAGGCATATATGCAGTACATAAGCATACATGCAGGTAAAACATCCATGCTGGGCAGTGGCGGCAGCACATGCCTTTAATCCCAGCACTTGGGAGGCAGAGACAGGAGGATCTCTGAGTTCAAGGCCAGCATGGTCTGTAAGAGCTAGTTCCAGGACAGGCTCCAAAGCTACCGAGAAACCCTGCCTCAAAAAACTAAAACAAACAAACAAACAAAAACCCATAAAATAAATACATTTAAAAACAAAAAGTAGGGCTGGAGAGATGGCTCTCCAGTTAAGAGCACTGGCTTCTCTTTCAGAGGACCCAGGTTCAATTCCCAGCACCCANGAGCTAGTTCCAGGACAGGCTCCAAAGCTACCGAGAAACCCTGCCTCAAAAAACTAAAACAAACAAACAAACAAAAACCCATAAAATAAATACATTTAAAAACAAAAAGTAGGGCTGGAGAGATGGCTCTCCAGTTAAGAGCACTGGCTTCTCTTTCAGAGGACCCAGGTTCAATTCCCAGCACCCACGTGGCAGCTTACAACTGTTTGTAACTKCAGTTCCAGAGGGTCTGATACCCTCATACAGACACACATGTAGTCAAAACACCAATGTACATAAAATAAAAATATCATTAACAAAAAAGTAAATACCTGAAAGTTGTTGAAACCACAGATAGTGTCTGAGGATCTGTTGCATTTACAGTATATAATAGGAAAATTGTCTTTGTTTCTCCGTCCCTCCCTGTCCATCTTGCAGGAGGCCCTTTTTGTCGCTCGATTTAGTCCTCCAAGCTGTGGCATACAGGTGAACAAGCTATGGTACAAGCCTGTGGAGCAGTTCATCTTACCAGAGGTATGGCTAGAGTGAAGACCAGTGTTGCTTTTGTAGTGTGTGCTTTGTTGTACCACATCAGCTCTACAGTGTGGAAGCAGCAGTACCAATAAAGCTTTCACTAAATTTTGCGGTTACACCAAGAGGACTTCTTAGCCATGGTTTTTAAAAGTGCCTGTTGCCATGGTAAACTTAAAGTTGAGAACTGTCTGAGTGACAAAGGGTAGTATTAAGTCTTATAAACAGTAGATATTTTGGAAGTTAAATGTTTACTTATCTAGGAATCGTAAAAAAAATGCCTGTTGTGGGATATTTTGATTGTACTCTGACACTCCCGAGACTGCAATAAAGTTTACCTTGAATCAGAGAGATGAGCTAGCTTCTGGCTGACCAAAATTAGCCATAGAGGTTTTGGAAGACCCAGAACATATAGAGAGATACAGGAGGGAGGGGCTTAGAAAGATCCTTCACCCTTTTGGAGTGAAGAAAAGAGAGAGAGAGGAGGTCACTCTCACTTTGCTGCTGCTTCTCTAATTCAAGGTAAACTTTATTGGTAGTCTTGGGACTGTCAGAGTACGATCAAAGTATCCCACAACATTGCCAGGTATGATGAGGCACACTTAATCCCAGCAGTCTGTAGGTAAAAACAGGCAGAGCTCTGTGAATTCAGAGCCAGCCTGGTCTACATACTGAGTTCAGGACAGCTAGTGCTATATAATGAGACCCTGTACCAAAAATTAAAAACAAAAAACAGTGCAGATAGGATAATAGGCAATATTTTCAAGTTAAATAAAAATTTAATAACAGTGAACACTTGTGGATGATGTCTGAGAACATGTCTGTCACCTCTGGGCTCTTGGACCGTCTTAAATCCTACATGCTGGAGACCATTTTGTCTGCTAGGTTCCCTCATGCATCCTGAGGGTTTCCCCAGTGTAGTCAAGGACTGTGACAGAGGCAGGTATGAGCAGTGCCCATCCATCAGCTTCCGCCTATTCATTGAGTCCTCTTCTGAACTTAGTGTTTTGAAACCATAGTAGGGGTCAGAGTGTTGGACAGTTTTGGGGTTCACTGAAAACTATCTTCAGTTTGTCTGCAAAATCAAAGCTGAGTTAAGATGTGAAAGCTGGACCATTGGAAGCTTCCCTGTTAAGCACCAGTCTCATGGTGTTCCAATTAAGGGCAATAGCAGAGCCACACATTTTTGTAGTGTGTTGTGTACTTTTGGCATCAAATACAAGTAGTTGAAACAACATTTGTGTTCTGATTAGTCATTTGACACAAGCTAGATTCATCAAAGAGGGAGCCCCAATTGAGGAAAAAGTCTATAAAGTTGGGCTATAGGCAAGCCTGTGTGGCAATAACCCCAACTAAGACAATATGTTAATTCTATATCAAAGAAGTCTTGCCCTCTCTGTGACTGTGTCTGTCATGAGGTAGAGATGCTGCAGTTACTGGCCCAGAGGTTCTACACAGGTGGACCAGTTAGAATGTGCTGCCACATGGCAAGCATTCTATAGGTCACTCACTGCACCCTGATTCTCCCCATGAGTTACCTACTTGCCACCAGAGGACACTTAGCAATGCCTGGTACTCTTGTTTGTAACATTGGACTGTGAGTGTCCAAAATGACAAGGGTTTGAGCTTGAGAAGCTCCTTGAGGGAAGAGCCTCTTAGGGTAACGTCAGAAGGAGGAAAGTGCGTTTTAATGCTTCAGTCATAGGTTTATAGCGTGTCCCTTACTTTTGATCACCGTTATATATAGAAAGACACTTTTCCTTGGTCTGTAAAAAACATTCCTTTCCTCAGAATGCCATTGTTGTTGAGAAGTGCCGTGCCATTGTGCATCTGCATTCCTCTCTAGGAAGCGTGTGGACAGGACATAGCTGTAGAAGTCTGAATCTCTAGGCAGGCATTCACATCGTGACTCTAGCTTCTTTGTAGGTTTGTAGTTTTTCAGAATAAAAATTAGTTAGGGGACGGGGTGCCAATGGTTGGAGGATCTTTGTTCATTTGTTGTTTCTGTCAAAGAATAATTAATTTTAAAGAAATGTGACAGAAGCCTGTATGCACCAGCAGAAGCAAAAGAGCATTACTCTGGCTGCTTTACATTTTACAATTAAAAATAGTTTGTTAATTCTTTGAGAATTTATTCATCTTATTTTGGTCATATTCACCCATCCCACAGACTCCTCCAGAATTCACTCTAGCCTTCTTAACACTCAAATGCAAGTCCCTTATTTTAATTTTCTAGATAAACCATGAGGTCCAATTTATGCAGCCCATGTAGTCCTGAGCATGACGTTGTCCACTGGCGCATACTCAACCTACCAGTGGCCTCACCCTTAGAGAAAACACTGATTCTCCCTCCCACAAAAGCAATCAATTGTCCATACCTGGAAGTTGTTTGTTTTTGTTGTTGTTTTGAACAGGGTCTCACTGTATAGTTTTCGCTACCCAGGAACCCACTTTGTAGACCAAGGTCGACTGGTTGCCATCTCATGGAGTGCTGTCTGCTTCTGTGGGCCTGTGCCACCGTGCATGGCCTGAAAGGAGCTTTTAATGCTGGCATCCCTAAGAGCCTTATTTCCCTTTAAGCTGTAAGGTAAAATATACTAGGTATTTCGTTACTTTTGAAAAATACTGAGATAAGTAAAATTGTTTATTAGTGAGTATGTGGGATGATTTTTATTTTCTTTCACATATATGCTTTGCTTTGGTTTTTGAGGCAGGATTTCTCTTTATAGCTTTGGCTGTCCTGGAACTCACTCTGTAGGCTAGCCTCAAACTTGGAGATCCACCTGTCTTTGCCTCCCTCATATATTTTCCAAAAGTCTATAATAAATACATATTAGCTTTATAAAAATAAAATAATAAACCTTTAGAGATCTAGAAATTAAGTTTTATATCATATGCAGCCCTTTGTTGAGATCTGTCTGGTGTTACATGATTTTTTTTTTATACATCAGACCTAGTGGAACCTAGGAACTTTGTGATGGTTTTGTCTGTGTCTTAACCAGAGAAGTGAGAGTCACCCTTGGTGTAACCCTTCTGTGAGAAGAAGATGCTATCTTCATATGACTGTCACACTTGTAGGATATCTGGATATCACGTCAGCAGTACAGCTTGTCACATGTGTTCTATTGTGGCCTGCCCACTAAAGTTTAAACCTCCAGGGGAGCCACAAGATAGTGAAAACTGCTATCTGTGTATCATAAAATAGTTATTTCTTTAATTGTTTATTCTTCTTAATAATGCAATTGAAACCTAAAACTGCTTTCGGCAGAAAGCAGGCTTCTCGTTCAAGTCTGGCACATTATTGTAAATTTAGTGCACATTTAATGCTCACATTTTTATGAAAAGTGAGTCTTTAGTTATTTTTCCAGTCCACAAGAAGTTGTTATTTCTATATGCTTTATCTTCTTTGTTGTTATCAGTGAAAAATTAGAAATACATAGAATTACCATATAGAAGGGCTTGTGTTAACTTTTACTGTTTTCCAAGACTATAACAATGATTTATTTTCCTGAGTCGTAGTTTTATGATCTTCAAACGGAGTTACCATAAGTTGCTTTGTATCATAAGAGTTTTCTGGTTTTATGAAACCTATAACAGAAACTAGAAAGATGGTGAGAGGAGGTGGGAGCATGCTTGCTGCTGCCCTACCTGGTATACAGCTTCAGAGGAAATGAAGGACTTTTGCACCAGTGGATTTCTCTGGTGATGAACCTTGTTGACAATTACATGGTGGCCCAATTATACATAAATGGAGTTGGGTGCCAGGAAGAGCTACTGGCAAATAGCAAGCCAGTTGCCAAATGTCATTTGAAAAGATAGAACAAAGACTGGTGTATCTGTTTCCATACTTCTGTTTGTAGGTTCAAGGTGTAAGGTTTCACAGATAACTTTCCGCTGTGGCTCCTTATGTCCTGTTTTGACTTTTGGCCACCTGATTTATTTTATCTGGGCGATTTCATCCATTACTACCTAGACTTCTCTAGTGAACTCCAGACGTGCCAGCTGACCCTGGACATTGAAGTGCTGTTGTCTTCCTCCCAACCATTCTCATTGCCTATATTTTCAATCTTGGGTCTAGGATTTTCTTAAACTACCTAAACCAGAATCAAGGATTTGTCCTCAGGTCTGAGACCCAAATCATGTCCATCCTAATTCTATCGTGTTCTCACGTCTTCCACATTTTACTGATGTTAGAGTTTTAGAAGAAAGTGCAACAGAGCACAGGCAAAAGACTATTGTTGGGGATTGGCATGTGGCTAACCCAGACCATCTCACCCAGTGAGCAGGAGTGATCAGATTCCCAGTGGTTGACACTGGACCATTGTCAGTTCATTTATGTTTTATGGTGCTGGCTCATAAGAGTGACTTGAATGGCCTTACCCCTGGTATTTCAAGGTCCCTAACACCATGACTTGGAATAATAGTACTTGATTTTGGCAATGAACTTGAGTGTAGCAATAAAAACTGAGCTTTTGAAGTGATGTTTCATCCAGGAGCTATGTGACTAGGTACTCTATACCTGAATCTTTCTCCTCTACATATTGCTGCATTGCCAAGATTCCTCTGTGCTCAGTTTTTGTGCAGTGGCCAGTGGCAGATTGTTGGAGGGCATAAAGGTCACTACTTAAACTTCACTCTTAAGCTCTTCTCAGTGATTGGATCATAATTTCCTCTTCTATAAAAGAGGAATTATATCAACCTACAGGCAGTTTCCTGGGAATCTTCCCCACTTCCAAGGACAGGGTTCGTCACCATGGTGGGCAGAGAAATATCTGCTCTACGTTAGATCCCTCCTCTCTTCAGCCTGGTGCTACAGCCTGTGAAATGCTTATGATTCTGAAGGTGTTGTGTTTTCTGACTACTTCAAGACTTCTCTGTTTTTGTGTTAATTTGAAGTTCTTTCTGAACCCTAATTCTTGCCAAATGGTGTTTTTCATTTGTGAGCCTGTGGTGACATGTTAATAGTATTTAAAGATAAGAGCTATTCTGTTTTTATTTCTAATGTTCAATGTATAGCCCATGGCTTGGTAAATATTAAGTAGTCACATGTTAAAAACCTACCAGATAAACTTGAGCTTTTTACTTTTTTTCTAAATTTTATAGTAGA
This sequence comes from Ellobius talpinus, assembly GCA_001685095.1. NCBI lineage: Eukaryota > Metazoa > Chordata > Mammalia > Rodentia > Cricetidae > Ellobius > Ellobius talpinus. The sequence continues at coordinate 14,803 of LOJH01028145.1, forward strand.
AAGAGTTCAATGCAGTTGTCATTCTCAGACTTTGCTAATGACCTTATAAATTAATAAAAAAAGTATTCAAAAGCAATGTGACAGTTTGTACCAAAATAAATGCATAAACAAACCTTACTTTTTTCAGTAATTTTACCTCTGGGAATTTATTTTAAGTAAAGTATACTGGGAAAGAGACATTTATACCAAAACATTCCTATGCTATAGTATCCATTTGGTCAGCAAACAACTGTAAGTCAAGTGTTAGCCAAGTGGCATGTTACACCACATTAGAAAGAACAGCTCTAAAAGTTGTAGCATCATTAGGAAATTAAGACAGCAGGAACAGTCAGGCAGCATCTGCCAACACCATGAACTGTTTTCTATATGTGTGCAGAAGAAATAACCAAGGACATACATTATCATACTAACAATGAAATATTCAAGTTGTGGCTTAAAAATTTAACTGATGTGTTTCAGGGGGGCGGGGGATGACATTTTTTCTAAAGTTTTACATAAATATTTACTTAGAACCTAAGTGGCAAGAATAAACAAATTGAGCTACTATTATTTTCCCCCCAAAGAGCTTTGAAGGTACAATCGTATGGGAAAGCCAAGATCTCCATGGCCTCTTGTCTAGAAACCTACACAGAGTGACAGTGAATGACGGAGGGGGTGTTCTCAGAGTCATTACAGTAAGCTCTTTTTCATTTCTTTGGGTTGGTTAGAAATATTAACTGTCTTACATGCATTAAAAAGTTTGGAATTTACTTTTATCCTAGGCGGTGTCATACAGGGGTTTTGAATATACACAGTAGAAAGTGTTGCTGATCACTTCACCATAATGAAGGTGAACAGCTTGAGTTGCATGTTCCTGAAACTCCAATATTAATGAATAATGTAGTTTTGCCTTAAGATTGGTATGTTTTAAAGTTTGGTATTTTATTTCTTGATAGGTTTTTTTAGTGAGCATTTTTAGAAACATTTGTTCATAGCTAAGTATAGTAGTTTATACCTGTGTTCTTAGCACTCAGGAGGCTGAAGCAGCAGGATTGCCCTGAACTTGAGACCAGCTGGCTACAGAGAACGAAAGGAAGAAAAGAAATGCATCTTCCATAGTTGGCCATCTTACCTTGATAGCAAAATGTTAGTTAAAATACTATCTCCCAAATATTGAGCTGAGCACAATGTCCTGTGCCTGGGGTCCCAGCTCCTTGTTAAGCTGAAGCTTTAGCCCAGAGATCAGGGCCAGCCTGGGCACCATAGATATCATCATGCATCTTTAAAGTGGGGGAGGGAAGAGAGTACTTGCATTTGTTTTATTTTAAAGCAACTCTGGGGTTTCTGAATCATATTTCTCCTTTAGTCAGATTTTCCTCAGATTTAAAGCAAATCCAAGTTAGGTAAATTTGTCAGACATGGCGTAGTAAAGGTATAGACAGACGTAGTGAGCAAGAGGCCTGCTGTGGTGGTGGTGCAGATAGCTGCACAGCCCCTGTTGGTATTTGTCTGATGACCAGGAAGACACTTGGCATTTCAATATTCAATAATCTTTTGAATATTAGCCCTGCTCACATGAAGTAATTTCTGGATTTGAAATGAGTGTTGTGTGATTTATTACTTATTCAGAAAGCATTATTTGCACACCCCATTGAAAAGAAGGCACAGTTATTCCATCACATCCATAGTCAGGGAGAAAATAAGGACTGGCAGGGTACCTCAGAAGGTAAAGGCATGGGATGCCAAGCCTGCTGCCCTCGATTCAACCAGCATTCCTGTGTACATACACACCCACAAATAAGTAAATTAATTTAAAAATGTTTAAAAGAAAAGAAAATATATTAAATGGACCCACAAAGGTACATGTTACATACCCTCATCCTTGTAGGCCATGTACAGTATTTTATCCATTATTTATTTAAGATACAGAATTTTATAGAAGGAATCATAACTTTTATTAGTTTCAGGACAAATGCCTTAAATATGCCACCTTCCATTTGTGAAACCTAAAAATACCTAGGCTATACCGAAATTCCATAGACTTTGATTTGTTATACTAAGAAAATAAGTTTCCTTCTGAGTTGAAGATTGAGTTTAAATATAAAGACAAATGATCCACTTGGCCTTGCCCAGCTGGGAACAGATGGTGGTTTAAAGCTTTTCTCTACATGGTCCTGAATTCTCAAATGCACTAATATCTTAGCAGATTCGTGAGAATTTTTGTAAAAAAGTAATAATTCTTTAATGTTTTTAAAGTGATAAAGTTAGATGTAAACTAAGTTGAGTTTTGTACTGTTGTGGTTGTGTGTATAAGAACATTTATTTATCATTAAGTTTGAATTTTGAGCATTGGGCCAGAGTCATCCTGATGCTTTAAATCCATGGCATAAGGGGCTGGAGGTGGTTTAGTGGTTAAGAGTGCTGGCTGCTTATCTTCATTATTTTTTTGTTGCCATGATAAGGCAAGACCAAGGCATCTTATAAAAGGAAGTGTTTAATTTGGGGTTCATGATTCCAAGTAGTCAGAGTCCATGACCACCATGGTGTGGAGCCTGGCAACAGGGCTGGCTTGGTGCTGAAACAGTAGTTGAGAGCTTGCACTTTGATCCATAAGCTTGAGGCAGAGAGCTAACTGGGAATGACTTTGAAATCTCAAAGCCCACCCTAGTAACACACCTCCTACCTAACCCTTTCCAAACAGTCCCACCAATTGAGCGGCAAATATTCAAATATATGAGCCTATGGGTGGGGATGCATTCTTATTCAGTCCACCACACTACTCTTTCAGAGAACCTGCGTTCCACTGCCTCATGGTGAGGCACTCTCCTCTGACCTCCTAAGGCACTCACTTCATGCAGGTTCAGGTGTTGAACATACATACAAAGTATCTATGCACGTAAAGAATAGGGAAATAAAGTAGGCCAGGTGATGGTGGTGCACACCTTTGATCTCCGCACTCAGGAGGCAGAGGCAGGCAGATCTCTATGGGTTTGAGGACAGCCATAATTACACAAAGAAATTCTGTCTTGAAAAACCAGGGAGGGAAGGAGGAA
>LOJH01028146.1:0-17833 GCA_001685095.1 Ellobius talpinus
AAAAAAAATATTTTTGAAAGAACAAGGGAGCCAGAGACTGCCAAACTCCACAAGCTAAACAGCTTAGAGAAAGAGATTTAAAGCTCATAAATATCAGAGAGGCCCTGGAACATCAGGGGCAGAAGGAACAATTCTAAACACAGTGAAACATAAATAAAGTTGGATGGAGTTCATTGGCTTCACTCCCAGGGCAAAATTATCATCCCCTTTCCAAAAGCAGCATTTAGCACACCATTATTTTGGAATGGCTTTTGTCTTTGTGGATACATTATTTTTTATAGCTTATGACAGGAGTTGACTTGACATTGCAATATTCTGTATTTCCCTTTGTGTGCACACAGGTAGGTCCTTGGGAGTTCCTCCAACCCAGGCTTTAGTCCAAACAAATTCACTTACTTGAATGCACCTAAAGTGACCATTTACCTACCCTGTTCCCCACCCCTTGTGGTAATACCCAGATTTTATATATCTTTTTCACTGGAGTATACATTGCCGTACTAGGCATTGAAAAGAAAGAAAGAAAAATGCTTCCCTGTAGTTCATTACTTTTGAATGGTCCATTATATAATCTTTAGAACTATAGTTTTAGTGATTTCTAAGAACTTCAATACCATAATTGTTTTAGTTAAAATCCTTTTATTGACCATTTGCCTTTTTGCCATTGTATTCCTTGTAAAATTGTTAGACCAACCAGCTCTGCAACCAAATTTATGTGTGTTTTGCCGCCTATCTCTATCTTCCTATTAGGAGTTCTAAAAATTTTAGGGGAACAATCAACGTATATTTATTTTTCTGTCGAGCAGCCATGAAGAAGCTTGAAGACACAAATGCCCGAATTTTAACAGCTCTGACCCATGTCAAGGTCATTGAAAAAACGTGGGAGGGGCCCTACACTTCAAGGTTTTCAGACTATGTGCACAGATGGGACTGGCCTGTGTCTCTAGATGAAATCTGATAAAATACTCTCATATAACAAGTGAGAACTTGACTTTTGCTGGACCCCTGAGACACAGGGAGCAGAAAAGCAGCAGCAGGTACATTGTGGTCCTCTGATCATTCACTGTGTCTCAATCAGTCAGGACAATTCAAGGCCACTTTTTACACCTCCTCCTTTGTCCAATTCAATCTTTCAGAGCCAATTGAGAAACAGAAGAGGGTCACTCCTTGACCCAAATCCACCCTCACCAGGTTCCAGTCAAAAATTCCCCCTGCCTTTCTTCTCTTCTTCTGTGTAAACAGAATTCCGTTCTTCAGTAGTGTCTTTGGCAATTTAAATGACTGATGGCTTGTTGCATGTTATTATCCAGATTTGGACAGACTGCACTGCCCTTCTGACCAAAGAAATAAGATAAAGGATTCAGCTGCAAACAATCTCACTAGGTGACAATGCAGGAGGTCAAAACACAATTTGGAAAAGTTCTAGTCCACTGTCCATTGTTGCAAAAGGCGAGAGCTTTCTCACTAGAAATTGGAGCCAATTCTTATCCGTGGAGAAAAGGCAAGGAAGATTGAGGGCATGCTGCAAAAGAAATTAATTTATGCTGTCCTGAATGATAATTTTTTGCTACTAAGAGTGTGTTGAGTGGATAAGCAGCCACAGTAACACATGATTACTAGTTAGCAATGTAGGCTTCAGCCACATGCAGACCTTCTGACCCAGTACTAAAAAGATCATTGTCTCACTCTGACTTGTGTTAAAACAAGAATTACTGGTCTTTTATAGTAAATGTACCTATGCATTCATTTAGCTGCCAGAAAGTATGCCTGTAAAGAACTAATTCTGCTTATCAAACAAAATAAAATAGAAATAAATTGTCAAAGACTTATTATCATTAGAAGAAGCTTTGTGATCCTCCAGTATGTATTTGAATTTTGTGTAAGATAAAAACACCAAAATCAATTCTAACATGCAAGATGTATTTATTTAATCTCCTTATATGCTTAATTGTATAATTTTAGGTATCTTGAGTTATTTAAAAGTAATTCAAAGACATGCTAGAATTTTCACATATTATGAAAATATGTAAATATGAAAATAAGATTTTATTCTAGAAGCATGTCATTCCTAGAGGCAAGCCCCACTAACAGATTACATATATGACACACATAATCTTCCAGAAATGGTTTTGCATGCATATTATTAAAATATACTGCTAATATACTATTCTGCACTTTGCTTTTGCATACATTTTAAATTTCAGGTGACGGTGAATGGAGAGAGGGCTTTGTCACTACTTTAAATTTTCGCATAATGCTTTTCTCATTTTTTTGCATAAAATTGGTTGTCACTGAACGACATTCGGGGTATGTCTGCTTCTTCTCTTGCCTTAAGTGTTCCAAATGATAGCTCAAGGAAGAGCTCTCTGCATATGCATTTGCATACATGTAAAACACAATCTTCAGCAAAACTACTGATTCTAAGGAGAGGTGCACTTAACTGGTCAGTAAATTTTCCTACTTTTCTCTTCAAGCCATGTCACTTAGCAAAACAACAACCAGGCAAGTGACCAAGGCCTTGCAATCTCTTTGGTTTTCTGAGATTCAAAACTTGGATACGTACGGCTTGAAAGGTAGAAATGTCATGCCTATGTGATATGCATTTCTTTAATTTTAACTGTTTGAACACATGTTCACGCTTAGAAGCCATCTGTGTCTAATTGAAAGCTGCTTATTATTTTTTTTCAGCCATCTTCATCAGAGGAGCATCAGGCCCTTTTCTGACTAAGTAAACACAACTCATTTTATAATAATGGCTTTATAAATTATCACTTAGAAGAACACATTGCAAACATTGCTTCTTGTTTTGTGTTGTGTTTTTCTCCCCTTTCTTATATTAGATTTTTGTGATCAGATTATACATGAGTCTGGTTCAAATACTTGATCAATATATTTTCTTGCTTTTTAGGTCTATAACCAAATTTTATTTCTTTATTATTCTGTGAAAGATCCATACATTGTATAATGTATCTTAATTCTATCCACTCCTACTTTTTCCAGTTACCCAGGATCCCTTCACCAGCAGAATTTCCTACCAGTATTGTGTCTTCCTTTTTTTATAGCCAACTGATTCCAGTTCACACTAACCATGTGGTCATGGGTATAGTTGAGTCTTCCATTGTAGTAGAATCATGGCCATGGCCAACCTAATAGGCAACCACTAAAGAAAAGTGATTCACCCTCCCCTGGTAACTGTCGGTTGCCAATAGCACCTCAAATAGAGGCAGGACCTAACTTCCCCTGATCATATGCAGCCTTTGTACACGTAACCACAGAACTGTGAATGTGTGTGTACAATAGCTATGTTATGTCAACAGCATAGTAATATGGGTACTCTTTCTCGTCCTCTGGCTCGTACACTGTTTGCACACCCTGTTCCCAGATATTTTTTCTTGAGCTTGGGGATAGGGAGGGGTGTGACATATATGTCTGATCTACAGCTGAGTACTTACAGTTGCTTATTCTTAGCAGTTTGAATAGTTATGTGTCTGTATTAACCCCTGTACACTGCAGATCAAGCTTGAGAAAAGCACAAATGTTTCTCTGATCAAGACTGAGAAAGGCACAAATCTATGAATATAAACATAAATATTAGAAGACGGTTTGACCACTTGACCACTTAGCAAAGCAGCAACTTTTGGTTCTTTCTTTTGACTTATGGCTTCTCCAGTCTTGAATTTCAGCCATGGTTTCAGCATCAGCTGTGAATTCCCTCCTTTGAATCAGGCTATAATTCCAATGGAAAGAGTGACTGACTACTGCCATAAACAATCTTGCCACTGTTGAACCCATGGGAACATCTGGCCTGATAGGTCAGTAGCATAACAAGCAATGTCAAATTCTGGGTAAGATCACTGATGACTTTTCTCTGGATCCCAGCAGACTACATAGCATCTTTTAACACTACAAAAGTCACAAACTATGAAATATTACTTCCATACCAACCTGTGTCTGATATATATATTCTTATTTATTTGTCAATACTTGGTATTTGCAACATAGTATATATGTGTATGTAACTAACACACACATATATATGCAAGAATATGTATTCCCCCATGATTTTTAAAAGTAGAATCTTTTGCCTTTTATTTTCTGCTCAGTAATTTATATTTGAGACCTTTAAGCAGCATTAAGAACTTTTACTGAGTAGGTGGCGAAAGGGAAATAAAGAGAGAAAAGGATAAAGGAAACACAAATATCTTCAAAGACTTTTGAAAAATTTATATACACACATATAATACATATGTGTGTGCATTACACAATGCAGGATGTGTATGTATTACATCATACAGATCTCAAGAGCTGTAGACTAACAAAATCTCAGTGCCAGTCATGGGAAACCTCTCAAGTTTTTGGCCAGGCAGGGGGTGTTAGTTTGTAATCATTTGATGAGTCATATATAAGTTACAATGACATCAAAAGGATATGTTATTTCTTTGTCTCAACATTGTGGCATCCATGTAAATTTAATAAACACATTCTCTAATTCTAGTAATAGAATATTTGTTATCTAATATTTCAATAAGGTCTCAGTTTTCATCTTTTGTTTAGTCTTCTCAGAGACATCAGATTAACAGTGTAGGGAGAAGAGTAAAAGGCTCTAAAATCTGACCTTTAGATATATTATTATTACTTCTTTGGCAATTTTAGATAATGTGTTCTGATAATATTCATGTCCTTCCCCCAAATCCTTCCTTAAATAACATATCTGCCCATACCTATCCAATTTAATGCTCCCATATTTAAAAAATTTGAAGCTGATTTATTTTGTTCAAATATTCTTACCAAAGTGCTCATGTGCCTATAAATAACCTCTCCCCTATGCTTTTGTAAGAAGCCTGACTCTGTGGAAACAATTATTTCTCCAATTTATTTCTTATTTTGTCCTCCCTCCATGAATTAGGTAGGCCAGTAATGAAGGACAAGGGAAGAAAGAGAACTTTCACTTGCCTCGTGGGACTAACTAAAAGAAAACTGGCTTTGTCTTTTCCAGAAGATATCAACTGACAATAACTCTCCAACTATAGGAGGTACTTCATGGCCACATCCCACCCTTCATGGTGGGATTTTGACCAGCTTGAACATGCAGAGGTCATGTACATACTGTTACAATTGCTATGAGTTCATATTTATCTGACCTGTTGCATCTGGAAAACAGCTTCTTTCAGTCATCTATCACCCCTGGCTCTTACAGTCTTTCTTCTGCCTGTCCTATGTTGATCTCTGAGCCTTGGAAAGAGGAGTGTAATGTACTTGTCAAAATTATGGTTGAGCATTAGACTCCACAGCCTTATATTCTCTTCGTGTTGAGCAGTTGTGGATCTCCGATGGTAGTTTCCATCCAGTGTATGACAAAATTTCAAATGACGTTTGAGGTTTGAAGTATTCTATTAATATAAATATAAGTCATTCGGGGTCATTTTAATGCTATGTTCATTTATCATTATAATACTATTAGCTTATCCTCTAGGGTTTTGACCTATCTTGCTACAGATTCTTGGTCCTGTTAATGGTGCCAGGTTTGAGTTTCATCTTATGATGAAATCCAATCAGAAAATGATTAGTTTGCCCATCGTGTTCATGCCTCATTTTGCCACTGAACATATCTTGTCAGGACAGGCATCATCATAGTTTTTAGGGTTCAGAAATGAGTAAGATTGATAATTAGTTTTCTCTTCCAGCAGCATGCATAACACCTTCAATATGAAAAGTTATTCAGTAGAAATGAAGCTTCAAGATTGTTAACCCTTAATTTCTCCATGTTTTATGAGTTGAAAACATGATGTCTTCAATACTAGGATATTATTGTTAGTCTATGGAGTCCAACCAAGAGCAATGACAATAGCCTATGCTTACTCAGAGATATAAGGTCCTCAGTGGCCAACAGACCCAAAAATAGGTAAGCTATTCCTGTTGATAGGGTTTTTAATTTGCTAAGGTGAGGCATGTATTTGGGATTTTGTCTCCCCATCATAGGGTAAATCATTTTAAAATATTTGTATGTGTATTATATTTAATGTTTTTTGGATTTTGCTACTAAATTACGCACTGATATACTTTGTCTAATCTTTATTTATAGAGTAGTTTCAATCATGCTTTATTATTTTGACTGCTTTCAACAAACAGAGCCTATGTAAGAATTAGAAAATGAGCCACCGTGTGGTTGCTGGGAATTGAACTCCAGACCTCTGGAAGAACAGTCAGTGCTCTTAACCTCTGTCACATGTGTTTAATCCCAGCACTTGGGAGACAGAGAAAGGCGGATCTCTGTGATTTCGAGGCCAGCCTGGTCTACAGAGTGAGTGCTGGGACAACCAAGGCTGCACAGAGAAACCCTATCTAGAAAAACAACAACAACAACAACAACAACAAAAGAATTAGAAAATGAATACTCTTTTTCTCTGAATCCTTATCCTCCTACTGGATTGTCTCATTCAGCCTTCATATGAATGTTCATACTTAGTCTTTTAAAAATTTAATTAGCATTTTTTCATTTATTTTAGTTTTCCCTCCCTCAATTCCTCCTGTTCCCTCTTCCTGCCTGCAATCTAAACCCCAATCCATCCACTCCTCCTCCATTTCCATCCTATGGTCTTCAACAAAGCATGGCACATCAAGTTGAGGTAAGACCAACCTTCTCCCCCTCCATCAAGACTGGGCATAGTAATTCAGAATGGGGAGTGTTTTATTGTAATTTGCTATGCCCTGTTAGGTTGAGATCCCTGGGAGGCCTGTTCTTTTCTACAGGGAAACAGAGGAGGAGTGAATCTAGGGAAGAGGAAGGGTGAGGAATGGGAGGAGTGGAGGGGGTAAACTGTGGTCAGGGTGTAATGTATGAGAGAAGAATAAATACCAAAAAAGAAAGAAAATGAACAATATACCTACAAAACTCTCTCAATATTTCTTTACCCATTTCCAGTCTTTCAGGTCAGAGTTAACCAGTATTCCAACTTATGAGCATATACTTTTATTGAAAGAGCTTTAACATATATTGATATGTTGCTAAAAGGCATTGCTTTGCACATGGATGATCTAAATGCATATGAGAAAATGTATCATCAGGTAGATTTAGGACTTATTGTGTTCTTTCGCAGCTATGCTTTTAATAGCCTTCATGTCAAAATGACAGTCTGTAATTATTTTATCTACAATGCTCTATAGAAGTACACGTATGAATAACTTTCACTTTATTTGTGGAATGTATATTACATTAGTTTGCAGCATTTTCTTTTTGTAAACAGTACTGTTGTAAATGTGTGTTAAATGTGTGACCAGTTAGGGCATAATTATTTCTCTGTTTACTAACTAATGACATTTCTGGATCACAGTGGAAGGACACTTTCGACTTTAGTGTTTAACTTCAAAGTGAAAAATAATTTCAATCTAACAGCAGACTATTTCTGCCAGTTCTTGAAATTCTGCCTTTGGAAAATAGAATCTGTGTTGTAAAATAATGTTCTGTGTGTGTTTCATTTCCATTTCCCATACAGTAATGGACAGTTAGCAACATTTCCTTATTAGTACCATTTATATCTATTTTATAAAGCACCTATTCAAATATTTTACATATTACTGTCCTAGTTGGTTTTCTCTTGCCATTTTAAAAACACCAATTAAAGTCACCTTGGAAAAGGGTTTAATTGACTTACAGGTTACAGCTCATTATTCAGAGAAACCAAGGAAGGAGCTCAGGGCAAGAAAATGGAGACATGAACTGAAGCAGATGCCATGGATGCTGCTTGCTGGCTGGCTTCCTCTGTTGCTCAGCTACTTTTTTATAGTCTGGTGTCCACCTGTCCAGGGATGGCACTGCTCACAGTAGTTGGATCGCACCCACATTAATTAGCAATTAGAAAATGCCCCACAGACATGACCACAGGTCAATGAGACAATTCCTTAATTCTTTTACCCTCTTCCCAGTGACTATAGTTTGTTTTAAGTTGACAAGAAACTAATGTGGGGATTTGAAATGTTTACATGGTGAGAAGTTATTAATATCTCCCAGGTAGCAATCCTTGTTTTATTTCACATGTACAAAAGTTTTACATCAATTTGTTGTTTCTCTTTTGGTGAAAATTTGATTTGAAATTAATGTAATTAAGTGGCATTTCTTTATTACTTATCCATTTTTTGTCTTAAGAGACTTTCTTCTACTCCACAGTAAGAAAGATACTCTGATATTTTATTCAAAAGATTTAAAAATTTTTCTTTAAATTTTAGTGGCTATAATTAACACAGAATCAAACTTTGTCCATGGATTAAGGTAGGATCAAATTTTACTTGGTTTTTATATTGATAAATTTCTATCAACTACTGCCTTTCTGCTGAGATCACCAGTGTTACCTCTGACATCAAGCTGCCCTGATCTATTGTTCTGCCAATGAAATACTCTCTTTATAACTTTAGTTTCTTAACATCTTTATTTCCTTTCTCTTGTCTATCTTCCGTCTGTTCTTTCCTTCTTTTGAGACAGAGTATCTCACTGCATATCCCTGGCTGAACTGGAACTCACTATGTAGACCAGAGTGACCTCAAATTTACAGAGATCAGTCAGTCTCTGCCTCCTGAATGCTGGAATTAAAGGTGAGAACCTACACACCTAAGCCAATATCTTCATTTTCTTGGATGACATGTAATTTTACTTATTTTTTCCAGATAATAATTGGTGGTTGTTAACCTACTTGCTCATCATAGCTTTTTATCATTAAATTTAAACAGACACACACACACACCTAACTTGATTGAAATTAAACTAAAATTTGATCTTATCAGATCTGAGATACACCTAACTGCAGCTCAAATTTGGACTGTCTTCTTTTTCACTAGATTTGTAAATAAATTTTTAGTGGAATACAGCCTCACAGATTTCTTTGTCTGCTTTCAAATGGCTGCTCCCAAACTGCAATGCAGACTCGTGCATGTGCAATAGCAATTTTATGAACCTGCAAAGTCTGAAATATTTGCTATCTGACCTATAAAAGTATTAATATGAATAATTTGGTGAGTAATTTTATTTTTATGATATTGATGTTTTATATCCAGAAATAATGTAAGACTAATATATTTTACTTCTACTTGAATTTTTAAAAGAAAATCCTATAGGCTTCCACTATAAAAACTCATGTACTCATGTGTGTATGTGTGTGTGTGTGTATATATATATATACATATGTGTTTGTGTATGTATTTAGATTTATTCCTAGATACTTTGTTTTCTGGCATTTATCAATCAAAATTTAGTTACTACAGCTTCTCAATTTCCATGATACTGAATAGAAAAGCAATTTTTTGTAGGGAGATCTATATGAAGATTGCTAGGGAATTTGCTAATATAACTTACCCAATCTAATAAATATCTGTTGATTGTCTATGTTTTTTAAGTTTACAGTCACAATAATTGTTGATGATATTCATCTTAATAAAATTGAGTGCTTGCCTTTATGAGCAAAACCAAGTACTGCATATAATAACTGTGAATTAGAATAAGAATCTGCTCACATCCTGTCTGAATCTATAGTTCAAGAAGTTGCACAGTGTCCTACAAGTGCATATAACTTATTGATTAAGGATAGTTATTCTAAAGGAAAATGAAATTACTTCTTTCATTTTAAAATTAATTCTAAATTGACCATTAATTTCTTTGACAAATACCTACAAAAATTTCGAATCTAACCTAACTAATCAATGTAAGTGTTGATATTTCTTTGATCTGGAGATTCCTTCAGAAAAACAGTGAATTACTAAAAAAGTCATAAAGTCAGAACTTCTGGGAACTTCTTGTTCAATCTCCTCTCAGCCTTCAACTTTCAACTGATCATAGTTTTGATATCTTTCAAATGTATTGCCTATATAATAATCTTGTTTTGTACATTTTTATATTAGTTCTTTATTTTAATACAGAAATAATATAGTATCACTTTGAGACTTTCATAATTAGTTGAATTTTGATCATGCCCTTCACTTTCCCTACTGTTCTCAGATCCATACTCCTTTCTGTCCCACCCAACTTTGTGACATCATTTGTTTTACACCCATCAAGGTCAATTTGTGTTGCCAATATCTTCATGGGCAAGTAACTTTCCCATGGTCATCCTACCAATGGAAACACTCCTAAAACTGACCCTTCCTCTCCCAGCAACTATCAGTTGTGAATAGTGCCACAGCTAGAGCTGGGACTTCACAGCTACCCTTCCCTCTCCATGCTGGGATGTAGTCTAGCTTGAACTTTCATGGGGTTTGTGCTTGCTGAAATAGCCACAATAAGTTTGTCATCTGTGCATCTGCAGTGTTGTGTCCAAATGACAGTTTTCCTTTTGTTTGTTCCCTTTCTCTGGCTCTTACACTCTTTTGCCCCCATATTTTGCAATGATCCCTAATTTTGGGGAAGAGATATAGTATAAATATTCCATTTCAGGCTGAGCATCCTGTGGTCTTTGATTACCTGTAACTTATCTATTAAGGGTCCCTCTGTTTATCACCATCAAGAATACATTAGTAGAGTGATACATCTATTTAAAAAGTAATTATGATATATGGTAGACATTTCTACCTATGCATCTTACTATATATTTTTTCTGGTTCTCAAACATACTGACCTATTTCTGTCCGTGTGGTTGAAATTCCTTACTAAGAATAAATCTTTGGACTTTCATAAATGACAGTTGTTTGGATAACATAAAGAAGTGCATTTATCTACAAGCCATGATTTTATTTCAAACTGGATAAGAGGTAACGATCATTTGTACACTTTTTAAATAAATGAAAACTCTGATCAGCTCTTCAAGGAATTCCAAGGGAAAGGAATGACAATTGTGTGGCCACATGGTTATATTCTGAATCTATAAGGTAGCAGATTATATGTTCACATGGTTATACTCTGCATCCATAAGGTAGCAGATTATATGTTCACATGGTTATACTCTGCATCCATAAGGTAGCAGATTATATGTTTACATGGTTATACTCTGCATCTATAAGTTAGCAGTGGGGACTTGCGGAGACCTCTTGCCAAGTAGTTGCTATTACTCAATTAAATCCCAGATTGATCTTTTCTTAGCTGAGTCTTCTAACACTGTGACAACATCAATATTCTCTTCTTGTAATAGTTTACAGACTCGTGCCCTTCTCTTCCGTATTTATTTATTATTCATTTTGCTGATAAGGATATTTATTTTTTAAGATATTTTAGAAAAAGAATTCTATAGCTAATTTCAAAAACACAAGTGACAGCTTATGCTGGAGAGGATGAGAGGCAAGGAGAACAGTCCTCCATTAGGAGCGCAAACTTGTACAGCCACTTTAGAATACAGTGTGATGGTTTCTCAGAAAACTTGGAATCAACCTACCAGAAGACCCAGCTATACTGATCTTGGGCATATATTCAAAGATGTTCAATCATACCACAAGGACAGTTGCTCAAGTAGGTTCATAGCAGCTTTATTTACAATAGTCAAAACCTGGAAACAAACCAACTGTCCCTCATCTGTGGAATGGATTAAAAAAGCATTGTACATGTACAATGGAGTATTTCTCAGCTGTTAAAAACAAGGACACCAGGAAATTTGAAGGCAAATAGATGAAAATAGAAAAGAACCATCCTGAGTGAGTGAGATAACCCACACTGAGGAGAAAGAAAATGTTATATACTCACTCTTAAGTAGATATTAGCTGTAAAATAAATGATAACTATGCTACAATCCATATATGCAGAGAGACTAGCTAACAAGGAGAGTCCATGAGTGGACATCAAGATCAACCCCAGAAAGAGAAAACAGAAGAGATTTTTATGAGGGAACTGAGGGCAGTTCAGGATGGAAATATGAACCATCAGGTTTGGGGGCGTGGCAGAGAGGGAAAGTCCTAAAAGAAATTATTAGAAAGAGGGTGCATTTTGGGGTCAGGTAAAAGCCTGGTGCAAATGGATCTCCCAGGAATCTATAAGGGAGAACCCAGCTTAGACTCCTAGCGATAAAAAATACATAGCCTGATTTGGCGATCTCCTGTGACTCAGCTGGTGCCTACCTAGCCTAATTGTCATCATAAAGGGTTGTCCAACAACTGATGGAAACAGGTGCATACCCACAGCCAAACATTAGACAGAGTTTGGGGAATCCTGAAGAAGAGGAAGAGAAAGGATTGTAGGAGCCAGAGGGGTCAAGAATTCTACAAGCAAACTCATAGAATCAACTAACCTGGGATCAGAAGGACACATAGAGGATGAACTGACAACCAGGGAGCCTGCATGGTACTGACCTAAGCACTCTACGTATATGTTACGGTTATGTAGCTTTGGTTTCTTGCAGGACTCCTAACAGTGGGAACAGGGGCTGTCTCCAACTCTTTTATAGGTCTTTGGGACCCTGCTCCTCATACTGTGTCACTTTGCCCAGTCTTAATATGTGGGAAGATGCTTAGTTTTACTGATATTTGATATACCATGTTTTGTAAATACTCATGTAGACCTGCTCTTTCTTAAACAGAAACAGAAGAATGGACTGGGGTGTCAGGGTTAGGAAATGGGAGGAGAGGACAGAGGCAAAACTACAGCCAGGATGTAAATTAAATAAATAAATTTATTGAAAAAAATTTTAGAAAGAATCCACAAAATAGTAAAAAATAATGAGCCTGGCTCAAGCTAAACACCTAAACTCACCCATATCTGACTGACAGGTCATTGAGTCAACAAAGAGCTGATATTATCTTAAGACATTTGTTTCTCAAGAACTAGTTTCTGGTGAATAGTTGTTTATTTTATTTTATTATTTTATTTATTTTTAATGTAATTCTGGCTATTCTGAAGGTCACTATGTAGATAAGGCTGGCCTTGAATTCTCAGACATCTGCTTGCCTCTGTTTCCCAAGTGCTGGGATTAAAGATGTGTATCACCATACCTAACAAAGAGTTATTTTTAAAAAAATGGCCTAGAACTATACAACAGCTATACCAAGCCATAGCAGCACAGAGAAAATCAGACACTTTATTTCTTCTATTTTCATTAACTCCTGCTGCTCTCACTGGGAAGATTTACTTCATATTATAGCTGTGTTCCTGAGCATCATAAGCATAACCAAATATTCAAATTAAGAAACTACTTTCCCAAAAGAAATTGGATCTCATGGAGGTTATATGTCTTCTATAATATCTCTACCACCTGCCAAGGTTCCTTTAAATAGTAGCTGGCCTATATTCTTGTACCAGAAGAAGGATAGGTAACCCTGTGTATGTGCCTGTTTGGCTCAGTTCTTCTAATGACTCAGGGGAATGATCAAAGAATTAACTTGTTGGCTAATCGGGGTCTGCTTTCTCTAATGAATTGAATTTGGTAGAATGAAATGCTCTTGGGAAAAAAGCCAGTGCTATACTGCTAATGGGTGTGCAATAATGTAGTGATGTTAGTGCTATTTGAAGGATCCATGGTCAAGGCTATAAATGATCTATTAGTTGAGGTAGGCAAAGAAGGAAAGCATAGATGGAAAGCAATATCTTTCTTATAACACATGTAAATGTTTTATGGGTTGATTAGCTAACTCATTTATTTATTTTTTTCATGCTGATGTCTCCTTAATATGTGAACATACGGCTACTGCTCCAGTACCATATCTGCCTGCTTGTGCGCTGCCATGATTGTCATGGACTCTAACCCTTTGGAACAATGATTTCATAATTAAATGTTTCCTTTTACAATTTGCTTGGTCATGGTATCTTATCACAGAAATTGAAAAGGAAATAAGACATGAACAATCCCTTCACTTAAGCAAATATCCTTAGTGTTCTAAAAAAAAAACCTTACATTGTAGTATATAAGTAATGCTTAGTTTTCACAGCTTTGAGTATTACTTAATACATTTGCATATAACTTCCCTTTTGAAAACTGAAATGTTTGTATGAAGCTCAGCTAGTTCTCCTCAGGAAGTAAAGCTATCAGCTTTACAGTATACTGCTGTCTATATTTCTTTGTATGTTTGCCAAGACGGATACGTGGGAAATAGCATCAGTTCTTCCTGAGTGACTACAGGAAACACAGCCAGATAAAAATTCATTGAAGCTAAACAACTAATTTTACCTCATATACTTACACTTCCTTTGTTTACTTCTGAGTTATAATAGACTGTCTCCCTCCCCAGCTAAGTGCTTTGACAAGCACTCTATCTAAATATTTAGATCAGCACACACAGCTGGATGGAAGGCATCTTTTCATAGCACTCCACTCCGTTAATTTATTCCCCACAATGACACGATGGAGAAAAAAATGCATTACAAAGAAGAGTTATAAATTACATGAGAGAGACTATGTCTTCTCTTACAGAGAGAGGACTGAGAAATGTTCCCTAAATTGCTGCCATTTCTTCTCAATGCGCTTTTCCCTCATCGTTGTATAATAATTAAATAGTGTAAATACTTAAGATTATAAACTTAAGTATTTGACATAGGCATATATTGTAAAATATTTTTATGTGCACATGAATTAACAAAGTCATCACCTCACACAGTTAACTTCTTTGTTTTGCAGAGTACTTCTTTACACTTCATTAAGATGTGTCACTGTGATTGGTTTAATCAAGAGCTGGATGGCCAATAGTTAGACAGCAGAGAATAGGTGGGAATTCTGGAGAGAGAACTCTGAGAAGATCAGAGCAAGGATTTCAACAACAGACTTGGAACAAGTCTGACATGCTGTACTCAGGAAAGGTAAATGTCATGTGGCAGAATGTAGATTAATAGAAGCAGATTAATTTGAGTTATAAGAGTTAGTTGGGGGCAAACCCAAACTCAAGGTCACGTTTTCATTATTAGTAATAACTATCCGTGAAGCACAATTAATAAGAACTCAGGGAGAGAAACTGGGGTTGAACCTGAAGATCCGAAATGCAAAACAGTCAGCCACTGTCTCTTACCACGATCTCAGCCTGAAAATGGCAATCCTGCCTCCAGGATCTTAAAAGGAAACTGTGTCTGAGAGCTGTCTCACCCCATCTTGTATTCCTCTCTAGAGCTGGGATCAAAGGTGTGCACCACTGGGATTAAAGGCATGCACTGCCGAGTTTCTATGGCAACTAGGGTGGCTACTGGGATTAAAGGTGTGTGTTACAATGATCTAGCCTGTAAAGCTGGCCATGGGGACTGCTTCACTCTCAGATCTTCAGGCAGTTTTTATTTACTAAAATACAATTGAAATGCCACTACATACCCATGTCATCTCTTGTGGTCTGGCTATCCAAAGACAGTCCAGCCAGAAAGCTTGAAACTTTTGATGCCCAAGTTCAACATGTAAATTCACACAGGGCCTGAAAGAGCTGGGGGGGATAGAACTTTTTGATTCTAGCAACCATGGTATCTTAGGTAGGCTCATACAGACACATAGCTCCTTTAACAGGTCCTGATGTGCGGCTGAGCACTTGAACAGCCAGCACTCGGTGCAAATGCCTGCCATGCGCGGGTAAATGAGGCTCAGGGCCAGAGCCCATCATCATGAGGTTAGGTTTTCAGGGAACCAAGGGAGGTGGAGCTAGCCACCAGCATGCTTTGTGCTGGTAGGAGCAGTGGGGCAACTGGTATAACACTTTTAAGGTTTGACTCACATGGTCAGAGAATGCTACAGGTGCTTAGTAAAGCCAGGTCCAGACCCAGAAGACCTCTAAAAGGATACATTAATCTTTAAAAGGGTGCTTAGGAATTGAAAAAAAGGAAAAAAATGGCTATAGACAGTCATGAAAAAATAAGTTGTTCAAAAATAATAAAGTTTTAAAAGAGAGATTAAAGTATTAAAAAAGCCATGTAAATATAGGAAATACAAAGGTAGTATGTATATTGTATGGTGCCTTGTTACTTTAAATTTTTTAAATGTTAATGAATAAAAAACAATAACTGCTGAGAGCCTCTAGATTATGGGATCTGCTAAATTAAACCAACTTGTATATTTTAAGAATGTCTTACCTTCTGATTTGAAGTCAAAAAATATGTTGCATTGGGGAACAAGTTTTGCTTTTGTTCCCACAGGAAACAAAAAACTATAAATTTCTTCAAAATTAATAGTGATCACATTTGATTGAGAGAAGGGATGGGCAACTGGGATTGTTATGTAATAAGTAAATAAATAAGGAAACAATAACAAAGAAGAAGAAATGATTTTGTATTACTTGCTTTTATGTCTTTATGTCTTGTGCCAGTGACAACAATATATAAGAGGAAGGAGGGAAAGATTAATTTTGGCTTACTGATTCAGAGAATGTTAGTCTATCATGGTAACAAGGCTTAGAGATCAATTCATTATGACAGGAGTCTGTCAGGAACCTAATCACTTTATCATGGACAAGAAGCAGAAGCCAAGTCCAAACTATTGGCCTATAGGCCACTCTATAAGCTTCAAAGATTAGCCCACATGCATTATTTCCTACCAATAGGCCATAGCTTCAAAACCTTCCCCCAAAGCATTACCATCTAATTAACAAACATTAACGCATTTCAAAAGCACATCAACGCATTTGAAATTCTTGTGTGGATTTCAGTGAATTTGTAAAACCCTGTGATTAGCAGGGGTATTTAAAAAATATTAATTCTTCTAATATACAATTATAAAATTTATTGTAATTTTCTTTTTCAATTCTCAGTATGGAAATGTTTCAGCTCTCTGAGTTTTACACCAAGTCCTTAGATTACTGTTTCTTTTGTATATCTACCACAGGGTTGTTGATATATATTGAGGCTTGTTTAAAACATATTAAACTTTTATTCAGCCGATATTTTGTATAATTATATTTATATAATTTCTGGACTACTGTGCTTTGACTCCTAAACCATTTCCTGTGCTCCTGTAATGAGGGTTTGCCTCTTTTTATTGTATATATCTTAATAAGTTTTAAATTTTGACTTCTATCTAAGGGTTAAGAGAATGTTAGCACCCCAGTCCAGTGTTACTTTAACCAGTATACTCTCCCCAGTGAAGTGTATGCTTTTGTCTGTATTTGTGTTTTATTCTGAATTTTCTTATTTCACTTTCAATAATGTCATTAACAGTTTCTTTGAAGGGGTGACTACGCCTAAGACACACTCTCAGGCTTCACTTTTTTGGATATGATGATTTTCCTTTTATTTTGGGGGGAAAATTTTGCATAATATAGTATACTCTGAGGTATCAGGTTTTACTCTTTCTGTCTTTGAATATATTGCTCAATCCTATCCTTGTATGGAGGTTTTCTACTGAGAAATATGCAAATATTCTTCTGCAGATTCACTTTTACAAGGTAAAATGGTTTTCTTTTAACTGCTTTCTTTCTTTTTTTCTGTCCTTGACATTAGGTATTTTTATTATAATGTGTCTCAGTTGGTGAAGCTCTTTTCCAATTCTGTGGACTGCTGTTTTGTATTATTGACTCTGTGCTTTACAGAAGCTTCTTAGTTTCAGGAGATCGCATTTATTAATTGATGCTCTCAGTGTCTGTGCTATTGAGGTTATGTTTAGGAAGTGGTTTCCTGTGCCAATGCATTCAAGTGTAGTTCCCACTCTCTTTTCAGTGAATTCACTGTGGTTGGTTTTATGTTGAAGTCTTTGATCCATTTGGAGTTGAGTTTTTTGCATGGAGATAGACATGGATCTGTTTTCATTCTATTTATTTATTTATTTATTAAAAATTACCACCTCCTCCCATCCTCCCATTTCCCTCCCACTCCTCCGACTCCCTCTCCCCCTCCCTCTCCAGTCCTAAGGGCAGTCAGGGTTTCTTGCCCTGTGGGAAGTCCAAGGTCCTCCCCTCTCCATCAGGGTCTAGGAAGGTGAGCATCCAAACAGACTAGGCTCCCACAAGGCCAGTCCCTGCAGCAGAATCAAAACTCAGT
>LOJH01028147.1:4749-17833 GCA_001685095.1 Ellobius talpinus
TATGTGACCTCTCAGCTACAGCTCCAGAACTATACCTTCCTCCTTTATGCCTTAGTCCCTGCCATGATGTTCATGTATACTACTGCCTTTTAGAATACTATGTTTTCTTAGTTGCCTTAGCACAGCAATAGAAAAATAACTGAAACAATGTATTTATGAAACTGTAAAAAAATAAATTTAACCAATTTTATAAAATAATTGATCTCTCCTTGGTCTCTTCAACTCAGTTTTACTATCCCCTAGCATCATATCAAATTTAGATTATGAAGTAAAATGATGTCATGTAAATGTCCTCTTCATCTTTCTTTCATTAATAGTTAAACTTTTATATCAGTGCATGGTAACTTTATGTGTCTCATTATTTGTATATTTCTCACATAATCTCTGTTTCTTTCTTAACACAACTCCCTATATCAAACATTGCTTTGATTTTTCTAATATGGTTAAAGATCTCTTTCCATTCCTCAATCTCCTGAGAACTGTGATTACATACACTAGTTAGCATGATCAATTTGATATTATTGTCCTGAGTATTAAACTAAGGCCTTCATGCATGATACACTAGGATTCTTGATAACCAAAATGTATCTCCAATTCCTGATTCTTTACTTAAGTTTGGGTTTGTTCCATACAATACTGAGGGGAATGAAGTAATCTCTCTTCCCACAATTGCAGAGAAGGGACTTACATAACTGGAACGTGAAGGGAAAGTGAATTTTGAGGAAATAGCTATTAGACTATTTGATCTTGTAAAGCTCAATGTTTAATAAACAACTTGGAAAATTTTCAAGTGAGATAATTGTATACTGAGCTCTCACTAAATTATTTTAGAATTATGATTTAGTCAAAAGGAAATAATATGGAAATAAAAAGAAAAAAATAAGCATGTCTGTCTCTGAATTATTTTGCTTATTGCAATGAATATACATCTCTCATGGGAGCTGAAATCAGTAACTCCAAATGTAGAACTTTGGCATGTTGGGAACAAAGAATAAAAGGACATTAGTTGACTTTAGAAACTGGTTCAGAACCAAATTCTCTTTCACAAATGCTCATCCATATCTTTTCTCATTCCTATGCTCTGAAATAGTGCAGCTAAACCAGAGTTCCTCTTAAGCAATGCAGTTCATAGAATCTAGAAACTTTCTTCCTCCAAAAATAACATGAAAACCTAAATACAGGGAACACAGGGACTGCAATGTGCAGGTCATTCATTTGAATTGGATATATATATATATATATTGCAACATACCAACTAGATAGAATAGAAATGTCTCAGTCAGGAGATTTGCCTCCAGAAGCATTCTTGCATGAGTTTTATCCTGGGAACCCACATTCAAAATTGGTTATGATACTATATGCTTGTAATCCTAGTTCTATGCAGACAGGTACAAGCCCTAGCCTCACTGAGCTACCAGGAAATCTGACTTAATGAGCTCCAGGCCAGTCAGAAACCATGTTTGAAAATGAGGTGGGCAGGTGAGGAAGAAATCTATGTTTGTTTCTGGACTCCACAGGCACACTCACAGTTGTACATTCTTACCTACACATAATGGCATAAAATTACCCTACACACATACACACACAATCAAAAGGTAAAATTGTTCTAACAAGACCTCATAAAATTACTTTTCATCTCCCTTGAGGAAACAAATCATTTGTAATCTGATACGTCCCAGTTGATTAAGGTGTTGTGGTCTAATAATATCTTTAAAAATGAAGGAAGCAAGGTAGAAAAGGAGGGAGGGAGGGAAGTAAGGAAGGACTGTAGAAAGGAAAGATGGAAGGAAGGAAGGAAGGTAGGAAGGAAGGAAGGAAGGAAGGAAGGAAGGAAGGAAGGAAAGTAGAAAGAATTTATAACTGATTGCTAGTCTTGCTATTGCCAACATAATTTGAATATGCTAAAATGTACATCTATTTTCTCAGATAGTTTTATGTCTACATGGCACAGCTACAGTCAACTGAAAAGAGGAATTCTTAACTGAGAAAATGCTTTCATAAGATCCAGGTACAGGTCATTTTCTTAATTAATGATTGATGGGGGAGGCCTGGACCATTCTGGGTAGTACCATCCCTTAGCTGGCATTCCTGGGTTCTATAAGAAAGCAGGGTGAGCAAGTCATGCAGAGCAAGACAGTAAACAGCACCCTCCATGGCCTCTGCATCCAGTCTTCCTTAGGTTTCAGACCTGTTTCATTCCCTGTTCTTTCTTCCTTCGGTGAACTACAATGTGGAAATGTAACCCGAAAACACCCATCTCTCTACCACTTGCTTTTTGTCATAGTGATTAATCACAATAGTAACACTAAATTAAACCCCTATGTAGAGTAAGAAGTACATGGTATTTTTTGATAGTTTATACTCTTCTGATACTAAAGACAGTTAACAGGAGAAAAGGCAACTTATATAATTAAAAACAAATCCATGACACAAAAGCCTTCTGAATGATTAAATATTACTAACTCCCATTTTGTTGCTATGATTGATGAAGTATTAAGAGTTATGCCATAATATGACAGTAAGAGACTGAAAGCAAGAATTTTATCCAACCCATCTAATAAGACTGTTTGTGCCCTTTGTGGTATTCCTTCCACTCCAACTGTTTCCAGCAGCAAGTGGAGAAAAATGTTCCCAGGATATCAGCCAGTGTTGCTGTGGATCTCCTCTCTCAAGAAACATACTCAGTTCTTTTTTCATTGCGGTCATAAAATACCTGCAAGTAAACAAATTATTGAAAAGTTTATTTTTGTTAATAGAATGTTTTCCATTCTGACTAGGAAGACTCAGTGGTAGGAGCAGGAGACTGGTGGGTCACATGGCATGAAAAGTCAGCAAACCGAATGAACAGCAATGAAAGTCAGGCTATAAATCCTCAAGGCCCTCCACAGTGACTCACGATCTTCAGTAATGCTCCATATCCTTAATATTCCACATATCTTTCCAAACAGTACCACTAGCTGTGAATTAGTGGATTAAACATGGAAGCATATAGAGAACATTTCATACTCAAACTCCAGTTTAAACATGCATCTTGATTTATGCTGTAGAAAAAAAATCTTCAGAAGATACATTATGAAAGAAACATGTATTCATGAGTAAATGTGTTAAAAAAGACAAATAATTATCAAGACACATACTCTCTCACACACAAACCTACAGGCAACATTACAAGTTTTAACAGTAAATGCATGTGTGATTCTGTGGCTTATAAAATCATATTATTCAGAAATTAAATTATTTACATTGATGTTTGAAGCTCAAAACATATAAGTTAAAATATAACCCGTTTCACTTCTTTTTCTTTTTTTCACATTGAACTGTTAAGTGTTTTGGAGGAGCATTGTTTAGGTTTTTGGGTTGACAAAGGACTGCAAATGAAGAGAAACTCAAGCATTGTATATGTTTGATACCTTAAGCAATGTGTTCATTCGAGTTTTCAAATTTGTTTTAATCAAGATATGACTACCTGTAGAGGGAATTTTCCCTGACTTTATCAAGTGTATTGTAGTTCTCGACTCTCACATATAAACTACATCCTAGGTAGAATGATTTATTTTTATTTTTCTATACTATTATTGCTTCCTTTCTCTTTTTTAAATGATGCTAGCAAAATTATAATATTTTTCCTTTACCTTTTCTTTCTCCATAACATCCTATATACTTCTCCCTCTTCTTTTTCCAATCTATGGCCTCCTTTTTCATTAATTGTTATTGTATTTATGCATGCATATGTAAGCATATATGCATTCTAATATGTATCTCTTCCAAAACACACTCACATTATTAGATATAAACTATTCAGTCCATAGAATGTTAGTTGTGTATATATTTTTTCAGGCACTGGACAGGTAATTGGTGTGTTGTTCCCTGAGGAAGACCACCTCTTTGACTGCCAGATTTTCTCAGTTGCCTGCACTTCTTTGTGTAGAGGACATGTCCATATCCACTTTGACATGGTCATTGCTGTGAACAGATTTACAACTTACATTTTGGAAGTTGTGTTGGTGAGAACTGAAGATTGTAGGTTCTGGTGTTATCTGCCTTTGTATCCTGTTTCAACATGAGGATTTGCTGTGCTCATGATCAAACAATATGTTTTATCAGAGAATGTCTTCATGGTCAGGTAAAAGGTACCACTGAGATAGGTGAGGGGAGTTTGTGAAATAGATTCAGGCTTTTGTTCTAAAGTGAAAGGGACCGAGTTCACGGCTTCAAGGATATTATGAAAACATTTTACTACTGAACTACATCCCTATTTTCCCCATTATGTTTAAATGTTTGAGACATCAACTTTTAAAAGTGAGGAATAAAAATTCATGAAAATTTATCATAGAATATTAGAAATAATTCAACCTACATCAGATATAGCTATATTTCTCCTATAAGCACAGATACTTTTGTATTTAAACAAAGTAATTATATTGTATTATTCATTTATTAACAATACAAATAAGTTAATTGTTGTATACAAATGAATTTTTTCTTCAAGAAAAATTTGATATTCATTAAATCTAATTGTTATATAATAATAAACATTAGATAATAAATTATTAAACTACTGAGAATTATTTTTACATTATAGCAATTTCTTAATTTCAATTCACATTTTCAATGGAATGTACTAGCAGTTTATTAGAAATCAATATTTTTCATTAAAGTATAATGAATTATCAAAGTATGCAGCAATAATATACTTTTGCATGTAAATATCTGTGATGTGGTCACTAAATTCATATTTTTCCTAATAACAGGACTTGCATTGTCCTATCTTGTCAAGGAGTAAAATCTCCCATTGCTAACATTATAACCCGTGCAGGGTACAAAAGTGAAGACACTGTGTAGAATAGAGGAAGCGGTCAATATCTCATTAGTCCTGCTAAATAAGATTTATACTGCAATGCATTCTTGAGCTTCTCTGTATAAATTATGCAGCACCCTTACCCCCCAACTCAGAGGTATATTAAAAATTGCTATTCACATGGTAGGCAAAGACACTATCACATTCTTTGACTGAAATCAGAACTCGGAGGGCTAAAAGAAAATTTAACAAACATTTCAAAACTACAGAGATAGTGAATGTACATTTTTTTGAAACCACACTTTTTAAATTGAATATATGTTTTTTATTTTTTAATGCCCAATAAATACATTGACAGATAAATGAATGAGATTCAAATTTATTTCCTAATAACTGAAAAAAATATTTATAGCATTTTGTTAATATCTTCAACAAGACTGTTTGCTTTCCTGTATTGAAAGATTTTGGGTATGCAATATAGCTTGAGACCAAGGTTTTAAAATGTTCCCAGCACAATAGAAAGCAAAATATCAATAAATAAACAAATCTTATATTATATTATACTATATTATATTATATCATATCATATCATATTATATTATTATATTATATATGCATAGTTAAATGTAATACCATCTCATAAAGAAGTCTATAAAAGGAACAAGTATATTCTCTGGATAAAAACAAGAATTGAACATATTATGTATCCTTTACATTTATATGAATAAAAATGATTTTCTAGATATTATTTAACCTAGAAAGTTAGTGCAACAGGTGAGCTGAGGTAATTTGGAAAATAAGCGAATATACTTATGCTTCTGTGAAACATTCTCATGCTTGTTATTCTACATATGGGATTACAATGATTCTAATAGACATGAAGAAAAAGCATAACAAGTTATCGATATGTCTGTGTCTGTGTGAATACATGCAGCCCTGTGCACCTAACTGCACAGGCAGAGGTTTGATGATGGTACTAGGTGATCGTCTCTATCAGAATCTGTGCATCTGTCTCTTCCTTTAAGAAACTGTGATTTGCTGTATCTGGGGCCCAAGGTTTTTTTGACTAATATCCAAACTAGTAAATTCCACTTATACTCCTTTGTCTACCTTTCTAAACATGGGTATGGCAGACAAAAACAGGAAGCCAGTGTTGTGTGAGTGCAGAGAGATAAAGCCTAGGCTTTATGATTACATAAACAGAACTCTTAACCCTGATCCATCTCTATCCACACAGAGAACTTTGCAATATTGTTTCTAAAAATCCACTGGTGTCTCTCAGAGAATGTGCACTTTTAAACCGAAAGGTTGTTACTGTCTGATTTTTATTTGTGTCCTTCACATTAACTTTAACACACATCAGCAATTAGTCATTGTAAATACAGAATTATCTACAATTTGACATAATTTATGCTTCATTTGGGGTTCATAGAGATATATCATTTAACAAATGTAAGTCAGCTACATAATGTTTATTTTGATATTAAATCTAACACTTAAAAATTATACATGTCATACTATTCAAGAAACTATTGTACTAACGTGTTCTAACATATTATAATGGAATGTTACTTATTAGTATTTATGTTAAAATATCATCTGTGAATGTCTCTCATATTTACAAAAGGTGAACATATTTTGCATATATAGAACACATTCACAGAGGGCATTCTATATTTGAATATCAACTCTATGACTTTTAACATGTGACAACTATAATCTATCTTTGAACTTGACAGAAAGATTGCTTCACCATGTGTTAAAAACCTAAAGAAAAAGACATCAATTTCAGCAAGCCAAAGCCATTAAAAAGTTTTTTTTGATGTAATCAGTAGAGAATTTATTAGAAGTGGAAATCCTGAAACTTGTGCTGTTAAATTACAGGAAACAAAACATGAAATTAGAAAAGAAGAAAACAGGAGAAGGGAAAAAAGAAAAAGATATGTGTTAAATTAAGTGATTATAATTTTTTATTTCCTGAAGTTACCATTAGTTGGTCAGAAACCAATTGTATTTTCATCGTGATGATGATGATGATGATGATGATGATAACAACAACAACAACAACGACGACAACGACGACAACGAAATCAATAAACTACTTATCCTGAAATTTCAGGAAAAATAACAAAAGGCTCATGAAACTATATTTAGAGCAATGTCCTTTCCAAGGGGAATTTGAGAGACTTATTTTACCCCATCAGGAAGTCATGAAGCTTCATCATGTGTCAACCAGTGGGAGATTGCAGTAATGTAATCTTGAAACAATAAAGGCATGAATGGACATTATAAGGTCTAATTCAAATAGACATGATCATCACCTAATGGAGGCTTCTTTATGAGAATGGATAATATATACAAAATACGTAGCTGTTTGGGGAATATATTCTCCAACAGCTACATCTTTTGATTTATTTTGTTTCACCTCTTATAATTGGCATCCTAGCCAGCACATATTCATTGAGAGTAGTGTGATTTTAAAATTCAATTATAAATTATAGACTATTATACATACTCTATTGATGTAATTATCTACTGCTGACCATGGAGCCTCCCCTTAAGAGTGGTTAGTATACTCAATGAGACCCTTTTAGAGAAAACAATTTTTCCATTTCCAAGCAGTTATCAGTTGGAGATAGCTTTCAGATAGCTCATGTCCCCTTCCTCTGTCAGTGCTTGGACTCCATTAGTTCTCAACCTGTGCATCCTGCAACAGTTTCTGTGATGCATATTTATATTGATACTGCTGTTTTTAAAACATCTGTTTCCTCAGTGTCCTCCTTCCAATCTGGCCCTTAGAATCCTTTATCCTTTTTAAAGTATTCCCTGAGTCTCAATGAAGAGAAATGATGGAGAGCTCCTATGTAGATTGAATGTTCCAAGGTCTCCAAATATTGTGCAGCTGTGAATCTTTGTATTAGTTGTATTATTTGTATTAGTCTTTGTATTATATGATTGCTAAGCAAGACATCAATTTCTGGATATAGCAGAATGTCACTATGAGTCATTTTATGGCTATACCCCTTTAGTAGAATCATAGTATTTCATTTTCTCATAAGACTCTAGCCTGTCTAGTCTCAGGTTGTTGACCAACAGGGCAGTGTCAGGAATGGGATCCATCTCATGGAGAGAGCCTTAAATCGAATTAGATTTTGCTTGTTTAGTCCCAAAGGCTTTGTGCCACTCTTATACTATCTTGTCATACACATAGTTCACAAATAGAAAATTTTAACTAAGTCTTGAAACCTTAAGTTTCCTTTCTGTCATTCCTATAAAATAATTTAGACCATTCAAAAGAGTATGTGTGATACATTTCTTCTATCATTCTCTTTAATGCACATCATTATCAATATATAATTATAAAATTTGCTGTGATAGTTGAAAATGTCCGCTTAACTTTGGACTTATACTTCTGTTTAAGTTCTTTGAATTAATGCTAAATAAAGACCAAATAGATTTTTTAATGAGTATCTAACAGCTCAATATTTTGTCAGACTATAGGCACTTCTCCAGTGGCCTTGGTAAAGAGATAGAAATATTTGTGTTCATATCTTTTTATCAGTTGAATTATGGAGATATTGTTGTCAGTGTAATATTAAATGAGATATAAGTATCAGTACTATAAACTTAAAAAGCCCACCATAGATTGAGTCAGAATCATCAAAATGTGAGTTATATTCTGGATAAAATATGATATATTTTATTATAAATTTGTGGCAAACTATTTACAATAAGGTATACTATCTCAATGTTTAATTGCTTATAGTAATATTGTATGATATACACATAAATTCACCCATTACATTTTTTTGTGTTTGTGTGTGTATATGCAAGTGTATATGCATGTGTGCAATGGGTATGTGGATGTGAAAGCCAGGGGATAACTTCATGTTTTCCTCTGAGAAGCTATCTTCTCTTCTGAGATAGGTTTCTCATTCAGTAGGTTAGACAGGCTGACTGTCTGACTCTCCAGTGTTGTGTTGCAATCACACGCCGTATCCACCATGGTCAGTTTTTTTGTGTGAGTATAAGAACTTAAACTTAGTCCTTAATGCTTACTTACAAAGCACGTACCAACAGAGATATCCTGCCAGAACCACTAGTTTTTACTTTAAAACAAGAAATGCAATCTATTATATTTAAACCCATTTAAAATCATTTTAGTGAATGGTTAATTAGAAAAAACAGATTGTGAAGTTATGACAGGTAGTCAAATAAATACTTAAAACTTATATGTTAAAGTCATTGTAATAGCACAAGTAAAATAGTGTGTATTTCTTTGTGAACTTTACTTGACAGAATTTGATGAACATGAGAAATAGTATACTGGATCTCCATTAAATCGTTAAAATACAAAGAAATACAAGGTTAAAATTAATTCTTTCCAGAAAGGTGGAGACTATGGTAGCAACACCGAAGAGGGAGAAGGAGGAAAAGTGTGAAAGCCTATCTAAGATTTAGAAAATAACTTCAGAAAGAATGGGGGATGTCAAAGCAAAGCAGCTGAAGTCAGAAAATTCATTGCTTCTACAGAAACTCTTGTTGCTTTGGTTGAAACTTCAGCTCAAAGATGAAGGCCCTTTTTCAACTCAAAGCTAGAGACCACTGTGATGTTTCTAAAAGTATCTGATTGTAAATAATTGGTGTTTGCCAAGGGAGAATTTCCTAACTTATTTATCCATGTTATTTAAGAAGTCAAGATTCCTTGTCTTTTTGGCAAGGTAGTAACTCCAGATAAACCAGGGAATTCACATCATAGCCCTTATTGTTGATTTTCAGCTTAGATTCAGACTTTCCGACTTGGCACATTTCTTAGTTTGAGAATGATTTTATCTTTTTTTACTTTATCCTTTACTGAATTATGAATAGTGCTGTTTAATAACTTTTCCTTCTAGCAAATCACATGAATTAGACAAAGCTGGGCTTAGCAGTTGATGGTATTTTCCCCCATATGCTATATGACACTCACCAAACCAAACTGGGATGAAATATTTTGAAACGTCTTACATTTGAGAGTCTGTTATCAGGGGAATCCACGGCAGGATCCCAAGAATGTGCTTGGAAGCAAAAGCTAGGGAAGTAATTAAGAAGGGACAGTTTTTCCTAGCTCCCTCCTTATCAATCAATGCTCAGTTACATTCCTGTTTTATCTCCCACAGTCATACCTGCCAGGGATGACACTGACTACCCAACATCCCTACATCAATCATCAATTAATAAAATTCTCCTTAGACATGGCCTCAGGACAATCTCAGGAAGGAAACACTTTAATTGTGGCTCTATCTCCACAGATGTTTCAAATTGAAAAACAAGATGAGCCATGACACTCAACTCCAGCCCTTAATTCCAATTAGTAATAAGATACGATGGACTAAAACTGTTACAAGTCCCCTTTCTGTGTACAATTCTCAAGAGAGCACATGTTAGACTTTTCTATATGAATATTTTCATTTTAAGACTGTCTTCCCCTTAATTCTTTGAGACAATTATAAAAAAATCCCAAACCTCTATTATGCATTTAATGTGTACTCAAAATAATATTGCTAGAAGATTGATACTCAGAAAATGTTGTGAACATAACACAATCGAACAAGGAGGAAGTAAAATAAAGGAAAGTAAGTGATTTTGGCTGATGTTCTACAATGTGTTTTCAACCAGTCACATATAAAAAGTATTGAAAGAGATATTCAGCTCTTAGACAACCTTCAAATATAAATGGATCTAATATGGTTATTAGACAGAATGGTATTCATTGAGTCTCTTTCTCTTTGTCATGTACAATTTTGCACCAGCTACTTGAAACATTCAACAGTGACTGAAGAGAGGAAGAGGGGAAAAGAGTCAGAGGGGGTGAAGGAATTCAAGAACACTAGACCCTCAACATGATCAAAGAGCATATGAACTCACAGAGACTGAAGCAACAAGCAAGGGTCCACACAAAGTCCGCAGCACATCCTCTACACTTAGAATATGGCTTTCAGTTTATTGTTTTAATGGGACTCCTGAATGTGTGAATGAGTGTGTCTCTAATTTGTCCCTTCTCCCTCGCTCCTTTTGTTGTTGTTGTTGTTTTGTTTTTCAAGACAGGGCTTCTCTGTAGCCTTAGAGACTGTCCTGGAATTCACTCCATAAACCAGGCTGGCCTAGAACTCACAGAGATCCATCAGTCTCTGCCCTCTGAGTTTTGAAATTAAAGGTGTGGGCCACGACCGCCTGGCTCTAGGCTATTTTCTTTTTGTTCATTTGTCGCAGCCAAATTTGGTGTGAAAATTTTTGTTTTATTTTATTATATTTTAGTGTGTTCTATTTTATTATTATTTCTTAGAAGCATGTTCATTTCTAATGAGAGCCAGGAAAGGAGTGGGTAAGAATGGAAGGGGGTGCTGAGGAACTGGAAGGATGAGAGAGAGCAAAAACTGCAATCTTGTGTTAGAAAAGAGGCTATTTCTATTTTGAATAAAATGTTTACAAATAGAAAAAAAAATCATTGATTTAGTCAGTGAGTGCAATGTAGTTTCTCTTATAGGCATGAGCTTCTTATAAGTTAATATGGCTCTTTACCTAATATGAGCATGCTGGTTTCTCAGATGGTTATATCTACATTACAAAGCATGGATACTCACTGCATTAGTATGAATTTGTGAAAGAATTACAGAAATAAAGGACTGACTTTTCAGAACTGAAATACACAGTTGTGGAGAGTGGTGAAGGACTGTCTAAAAAGAATATTTCCCATATGTATGTGGTGTTCATGCCAGTTACTCTATATTATTTTATTTTAATTTTCACTATTATTCAGTCAGTATAGTTGTTTAGATATTAAATGTCAAAATCAAGGAACAATAAAATACACTAAATAATCAGAACATTCAAGTTTATAAAATTCTCATCATCATGTTATACACTGCAAAAAATAGTTTTTAGCATGAGTGTCTTATATCAGCTCAGTAAAGTCAATTACTCAATTTTCCGAATCCAACCACTAACATTCCAATGATACACTGATAAGAAACTCTTCATGGTGGAATGCAAAATATTCTAAGTTGGACAGTGGTGGTGCACACCTTGAATCCCAGCACTCAGGAGGCATAGGCAGGCAGATCTCTGTGAGTTCAAGACCAACTAGAACTACAAGAGCTAGTTCCAGGACAGGTTCCAAAGCTACAGAGAAAGCCTGTCTCAAAAAGCAAAGAAACAAATAAAAAATTGTAACTAGACAAATTTTATCTGGAATAGTCATCTGTGAATATTCAGTGGTTTTCAAAACATGCTCAACATTTCTGTGCTATAAACTTTACTGTAAAATATCTGGACCATAAATTCTAGAAAATGAGCTTGTAAGTTTGCTAAGATGATGAAGCAGAAAACAATAGCATAGCAAGACAAACTATATTTCTAAGTGTCTAGCACAGTTATTTCACCTTGGCAGACAGGTTAGCTTTCTGGTTCTGAGTAATTTCTTGGGAGGTATCAATAGTTACCATGTTAATAACATAATAGTAATGATATGAACATAATAATAATATGAAAAAACAAACTTTGACAACTTAGACACTTAACTATATGTCTTCTGGGTCTCCATGGTGGGCTGGATCTCACAAAGATCACTGTGGTAAGCTGTAATTTATGTGCATTGTGCCTTCCACCACATGTCTAAGACACATGCTTGCAGCATTTTGATTTGACTGGAGAGCTTCTACTGCTTTCAAACACCATGAAAGTCATCTAAGACATACAACTCCTTTTGACCATCGAAATGAAAGCCTCAGCATGAAATTCATGTGAATTCTTAGATATTAGGGCTTTTGTTCTTGTGCTACTGCACAATTCAGGCGATACTCCACACAGCCCCCATCTCTCAAGCCTGAAGCCACGAACATCTGAGCAAGGATGAGACAGCTGCGTTCATGAAAATTTGAGCAAACATGCATATCTGTGACTTGAAGCAGAACCATACCAGCTGATCTACTGGACTCTGTAGAAGAGGAGAAAATCAGATAAAAGCTGATTCTAGGAGTAAGGCATTTTGGAGAAGGAATTGTTTTAATAAGTAAATTGTTCTGTTTTTTTTTTATCAGAGATATGCTGTAAGTAACATTTTTAGTGCAATGGTTTAAATCTATTTGAAAATGTATCTTTAATTAATACAACTTGTTAATACTCATTTAAATTGAGAGAGAACAATATTTTAAGTCATTCAGGAGACTGACTTTTATGTAATTTTATTTTTTCCCTTTTTTTATTATTATTAAAAATTTCCACCTCCTCCCCTCCTCCCATTTTCCT
>LOJH01028148.1:333-14245 GCA_001685095.1 Ellobius talpinus
ATGGGAAGTAGAAAAAGACAAGATCTCCTGAGAAAATTGGGAGCATGGGGACCTCGGGGGAGGGTTGAAGGGAGGAGAGGAGAGGCAGGGAGGGGAGCAGAGAAAAATGTAGAACTCAATAAAAATTAATTTAAAAAAACTTATACATTAAAAAAAGTCACTGTCACTGTCAATTCTGAGTAAATTCCATAAAGAAAAAGCTCTTCAGCAGTCAAATGCCAATGAGCCAAAGTGTGAAATCACACTATGTTTACCAGAACAGAAGGTCTCCTCAGGAGCTAGGTATGCTGAGTCAACAAAGTCTACTCTCCACTTTATTATAAGAAACTCTTCTGTTTATGTATGTGACTATGTATCTTTATTTTGTATTTTTAATTAAACATCTTGCTTGTTTACAAGAAAATCACAGGGTGAGAAGTGATTGGAAAGAAGCTGTAAAAGGTGCCTATCTAGAGGTCAGCTCTTTATAGTACTGAACAAATCTGAGGCTTTCGTTTTCAAAATATTAAACAAAACAAAAAACAACCATTATCACAATAACTTCACAAAGAAAAGTTTAGACTTTAAATCCTTCCTATCCCAGGGCTGGAGAGATAGCTCAGCAGTTAAGACTGATCTTCCAGAGGTCCTGAGTTCAATCCCCAGCAACCACGTGGTGGCTCACAACCATCTGTAATGAGATCTGGTGCCCTCTTTTGGCCTACAGGCAGGATACCACT
Source organism: Ellobius talpinus (assembly GCA_001685095.1). NCBI lineage: Eukaryota > Metazoa > Chordata > Mammalia > Rodentia > Cricetidae > Ellobius > Ellobius talpinus. The sequence continues at coordinate 1,053 of LOJH01028148.1, forward strand.
TAAGTAAATAAGCAAATAAATAAATAAATAAATCTTAAAAAAAAATCCTTCCTATCCCAATGCACTTCTCCAAATAAATGAGTTACCAACTAATTTTGAGAGGTTAAAGGCGCCTTTGAAAACTTTGGGCTATGAACATCGTAGAAGCACCCTTTAATACCACCAATAATTGCTCATCTAGCTCAGTCTCCTTGTTTTAGGATAAAGAAACTAAAAAGGAGAAATAATGAGGAAGTGATGGCTTTCCAGATGAAATAACGTATAAAATTCTAAAGTACTATAAACTTTCAAGTGTAAAGAACATTTGTAAGGGAAATAATACCACAGAACTGGCACAGAGCAGAGAATCCATGCATCAGAACAGCTCATGTGTGGTTTTTCAAGCAAATCGTGGTTACAATTAGGGATCAATCTTCAGTTTAGGAGAATTCAGAGATGAGCGTGTCAGATTTCAATATAAGCAATTAAATGTACTCCAAGGCCTAGACTAAAGCCACCCAACAACCATCCAGAAGGTAAAAAAAAAACTGAGGCATAATATGCAAAGACATTAAGAAGGCAGTGGAAGAGCTTGCCAATGAAATATTTCATGCAGCTAGTATATTTTCTTCTAAGCAAATGTATGCATTTTCTGTTAAATTATCAAATGATTATAAGTAATATAAAGAAAATGTATACACATGTGGAGGGAAATCAAAATTTTCAACTTCCTTACACAATTTTTTCACTTTTTTGTATTAATTTTTACCTAACCATTTGCCCTACACTATTAAAAACACAGTATAAACCCAATGTGGTGGTGTAAACATGCAGTCCCAGCAATCAGGAGGCTGACATAGATGAATTAAGAATTCAAAACTGGTCCCAACTACATATCAAAACACTGTCTCAAAAACACTAATAAGGCTAGGTGTGGTGGCACATGCCTTTAATCTCAGTGCTTCAAAGGCAGAAGCAGGTGGACCTCAAGTTGGGGTCAGCCTGGTCTAGATAGTAAGCTCTAGGCTAGCCAGCATATACAGTGGACCCTGTCTCAAAGCAAAACAAAAAACCAAACAAGCCATCAAGGAAATGGAATGTAGCTCAGCATGAGCAGTTGCTTAGAATGGTCAAGGCCCTAGGTTTGGACCCTGGCACTACAAGAAAACAAAAAGGCCCAAACAAACAGTACAGAATTCAACATTTTGGTTTCTATCACTTATCATACCGATTACTATGGCAGAAATTCTCATTTTTAATTGCTGCATAGAGGTTCAACAAGTTTCTGAACATAGTCAAACATTTTACACACATATACGCACAATGCTTTGTACAAGAAATTAGCTTTCTTCTTCTATCACATCATTTAAAGCAAATTCCTACATACACAATTACTAGCTCAGCAAAAACAATGTGCCTATATAGGTCTAATTTTTAAGCTAAAGTGAAAAAAACTTGAAGATTGTTAGATCAAGTCAGAAACAAAAGGTGGAGAAGATAAGCAGAGAAGGGTACTTACATGGTCTGGTTCCAACTGGCAGTGTCGAGCCAAGGCATGAAGCAGCCTCTGAATGTATGCTTTGAATATGCTGTGAATGACCTCATCATTGGTTTTATACAAATGTTCTCCTAGTCGGTACCAAAAGTTAAAGGAAATTTCTACTACCTGTTAGGTAAGAAAGTTGATGGTTTATTTGTGCATGAAAAGAACAGAGGAAAAAATTCGTTTTATCATTACTTACCATAAAGTGAAGGGTATAACTATTCCATATGTATATGCAGTTAGGAAACCACCCTTTCTGTGGTACAGGCTTGTTGTTACCTCCTAAATATCTTCCCAAATTACACCTCAGTGGTTACTTAGATGACTAGCTTTATATCTTCTATTTATAATTGAGAAAACTTTTCCCAAATCACATTAGATTCTATAGAAAACAAAGACATGGAAGTCTTGAAAAGCATAGTTTTAACCAAACTCTGGACCATTTAATCATGCCAACATCATATGTCTTCCAGGAGAGCTAATTGTTATTTCCTTAATACAGATGATTTTTAAACTCACTAAGTAGCTGAGGATGACTTTAAATTTCCTATTCTCCTGCCTCCACCTCCCAAGTCTGGGATTATTGGAATACACAACCATGTACAGCCCCATTTAGTTGTTTTCATGAACATGAAAGACAGCAGAAACAGACTGGAACTTCAGGATCAGCTAATCTTCCATGCAATGCTATTTCTGAAGTGACTACCATTGCAAAGGACCATACTGCTCTGGATTTTACCACAACTAGAAATCCTCAGGGGCTCTGTAGACAAGTAAACAACACTTTTTGTGATGAAAACAAGGTGCTGAGGACAAAGGAGTCAGAGTAAGCACAGAAGAGGTGCTTGCTGCTGCTCCTTTCCATTAAGGATTCAAAGGAGAGCTGTTCAAAATGATCCCCAGCCCAAGAACACTTCTTTAATTTTTTCTTTTAATGTAAACATGACTTACAGATTATTTTTATCATGTTAACTTGTAGGGGGTGGGGAGAGAGATCAGATTCTACTGGAGCTGGAGTTCCAGATGGCTGTAACCCACCACATGTGGGTGCTAGAAACTGAACTCAGGTCTCTGGAAGAGCAGTATGCTCTTTTAACCACCAAGACATCTCTTCAGCCCCCTTTATATTTCTTAAGAGATAAATAGGAGGTATAATTTCTTAAATAGATGAACTTTTTAACAATCTAGGACAAAAACTAAACTTTCTACTTATCTTTCTATGAATGGGTGTCTACCTACATGTCTGTGCACATGTGAGTGCAGTGCCCACAGAGGTCAGAAAGGGTCTTGGATCCCTTGGTACTGGTTCTAGTAATTTGGGTCCTTGGGAAGAGCAGCCATTTCTCTTAACCACTGAGCATCTCTCCACCCTCTAAAATCTAGGAACTTTATAAGTGGGTATAGTAATAGATACCTATTGTCTGAACATTGGGAGATGGAGACAGGACCCTTATCAGGCCAGTCAGCTAGCCAGGGATACATAAATGAAAGGGCTGACTGGTGTGGGACAATTGTTTGTATCCTGTCAATTATATTTTAAATAAACGCTGATTGGCCAGTAGCCAGGCAGGAAGTATAGGCAGGACAACCAGACAGGAAGTAGAGGCGGGTCAATGACAACAGGAGAATTCTGGGAAGAAGGACGCCCATTCCTCTGAAGTTGGGGACCGCCACAGAAAAAGCAAGATGTGAGACTGCCTCGCTGAAAAAGGTACTGAGCCATGTGGCTAGCATAGACAAGAATGGGCTAATATAAGTTATAAGAGTTAATAAGAAGCCTGAGATAATGGGCCAANATGTAGACCTCTGTGTGATTTCTTTGGGACTTAATGACTGTGGGAACCAGGCAAGACAGAAAACCCCAACAGCTGACTGCGAATGCTGACTGGTGGTACCAACTTGTATAACATGCACAAGGCTCTGAGAGTGATCCTCACTTCCACAAAGGAAGTAGGATGAGGGATTGTAAATTGTCTTAAAGAATATTATTACTTTTAAAATACAGTGTCTATGTAGCCCAGGCTAGCCTGGTGCTCACAATGTAGCCTGTGTTAGCCTCAAATTAATGATCCTTTGTCTCAGCCTCCAGGTACTGGGATTACAGGCATTATAGGCATGTGCCATTATCTCCATCTTATAAAGATCTTTAAGACTTTTTTTTAAATGAAACTCAGTATAGACCAGTTAGCCTCAAAGTCATGGAAATCTTCCTGCCTTTGCTCCCTGAGTGTTAGGATTAAAGGCATGTGCCACTGTGCCTAGGTGAGAAGGAGATTCTTACTTAAGTCTCACTCACTTTTCTTTAGACAAGTTTTTCTTGTCTAAAGAAAAACTGATGCCATGAAGACTCCTGGAGTTAACAGGAGCTAGTATAGTCCAGAGTTTGCAGCGGGGATGCCAAAAGGTTCCTATGTGTAGAAGGCTGTGGTGCTACTGGGAGGTAGTGGACCATTATGAGGCTGGGCTTAGAAGGAAGTGGGTCACTGGGAAACTTCCCAAAGGAGTTTTGGGACCTAGACTCTCATTGTTGCCTTTCTGCCTATGTAGCCAGATTGAGGTAAACAGGCTTCCTCTTTAACTGCACTCTTCAAGGCCTGGGCCCAATGGACAAAGACAAAAACATCCAAACATCCAAAACTGTGTGTGAACCCGGAAAAAACAAAAACAAACGTATTCTCTCTTTGAGCTGGTTATGTCTGCTACTCAGAAATTTGACAATACGATGTGGGTTTTCATTGTTGCTTTTGGCGGTAAAGTTCTAAAAAAATAAGTGGAACTAGAAAGGAGGCACAGTGGGAAGTAACAGGTTTTCTTTCTGACAGATTCTCTGAGTTGTCTACAACAGTCAACCTCAACAACAGATTAGAAAATAGAAAAGAATACAAAATGGAAACCCAAACACAATTTTTGTTTGTTTGTTTGTTTTGGGTTTTATTTATTTGTTTGTTTTGGTTTTTGAGACAGGGTTTCTCTGTAGTTTTGGAGCCTGTCCTNCCTCTGCCTCCCGAGTGCTGGGATTAAAGGCGTGTGCCACCACCGCCTGGCCCCAAACACAATTCTTAAAAGTATCCCAAGTATGGGCCATGTAAGTATGGGCCACTGGTAAGGTACTTGCTGAGCAAGAATGTTCAATCCCTGGAGCCTACATAAAAGTGGGAGGAGAGAACTGTCTGTACTACACCGCTTTGCCTCACATTCACACCACAGCATGTGGACAGCACCCCCACACTCATACGCAAATAATGAAATAATTGTAACCAGACACAACTTCCAGAACACATTAATAAAAAACAAGATTGCAAATTCTCAACTGGAGAGTAAAAGCCTTAATACAGTATAGATACTACCTCATACTGAGGGTGGCCTGCACAAATAAGAAGCAGTTCCAAAGTTCGAAGATCTCCCAGACCTTGGCCTGGAGTACAAACAATTTTTTCCAGGAAAGTTTCACATAGTTCAGTGAAGATACGGCAGTAATTCAGAACTCTGCAGAAGCGGAATGAGAATACCAAGTCAAGAATCTGGACTATACATACACAGATACGAGTCAAATGAACAAAAAGTCTCTTTGCCTGAAGGCCATTCAAGTGAATACTCATGATGGGCAACATGACCTCTGTGGCAAATGCCTTTAACTTATGTTGCTCACATTATACAGATAAGCATATGATGGTAAGTCAATTCATATTCTCTATTACAAATCTTTGAATAAAAACTCCAAATTAGGGTGCTGGATGGAGCAATGGCTCAGTTGTTGAGAGCACTTGCTTGCTAGAGAGCTTGAGTTCCATTAAACTATGTATCTCTGTGTGGGTGTTTGCATGTGTGAATGCAAGTGCTCATGGAATACAGAAGACGGCATAGGATTCCCTGGAGTTGGAGTTATAGGCATAGGATTCCCTGGAGTAGGAGTGAGGGGTCAGACATGGATGCTAAGAACCAAAGTCAGGTCCTATGCAAGAAAAGAGCTCATTCTTAGCTGCTGAGCCATCTCTACAGCTCCTAAACTATGCATTTTAAAGTTTATCCCTATTTCTTCAAGTCTTCTCTTAAGTACTAGAACAACCAAAAACTGGTAGTAATCCTCTTTCCTAGATCCAAATTGCTATTCCAGAGGCAGGTAATATCAACTATAGCACACACTTCACATGTGCATAGTCAAATTGCTATTCCAGAGGCAGGTAATATCAACTATAGCACACACTTCACATGTGCAAAGTCACACAGAATCAAAAAACGATGGATTAATTATAATAAAAATTGAGGAAAAACCCCAGATTGTAGGTAACCCAGGGCTCCTACTTCAATAGTTACTCACTTGTCTAAATCTTCTCGTGCCACAGCCATATGATAAGCAGTCTCCAATGTCAGGACCCCCTGAAAAAGCTGCATGGCCAATGGCAAGTTAGTCTCCACATTTTCAATAGCATAGAGAGCTGAGCATACACAGTCTGAAGCAGCTTCATGGAGGTTAGATGAGGTTTTATCCTGCTGCTGAAAGACGGAATACAAAAGCAGAAATCAGAATCATTGTACTCCAGGGAAAACAAATTTAACCTTCTGAAAATTGTTTTTTGTTTGTTGTATGAAACAGGTGTCATGTAATCTACACTGGCCTTAAAGTCACTGTGTAGCAGAAACTAGCTCCCTGTCCTAGGATTACATACATGCACACCAAATGTGCTTCTATATCTGCCTGGCTCAGAGTACACTATGAAGAGCCCCTGAGTTGTAGACCTTGCCAAGACAACATCATCCTTACCCTACTTCTCCAGGCATGCAAAAAAAAAGAGCTTCTTTATCAGTCAGACTTACATGAACTTTTTTCATTTTATTTACTTTTGTTTCTCCTTCCTTTTCCTTCCTTCCTTCCTTTTCCTTCCTTTTCCTTCCTTCCTTCCTTTTCCTTCCTTCCTTCCTTTTCCTTCCTTCCTTCCTTTTCCTTCCTTCCTTCCTTTTCCTTCCTTCCTTCCTTTTCCTTCCTTCCTTTTCCTTCCTTCCTTCCCCTTCCTTCCTTCCTTCTCCTTCCTTCCTTCCTTCTCCTTCCTTCCTTCCTTTTCCTTTTCCTTTTCCTTTTCCTTCCTTCCTTCCTTCCTTCCTTTCGGAGAAAGGGTCTCACTGTGTAGCCTTGGCTGTCTTAGAACTCACTATATAGACCAAGCTGCCCTCAAACTCACAGATATCCAAAGTATTGGGATGAAAGGGGCTGTACTACCACACCAGATTTCTTCTGTTAGCTTTCTTGGAAACACAGCATTCTGTCTGTCTCAGCCTCCAGAGTTCTGGGATCAGGTGTGAGCCACCACGTCTGGGAGTTACCAGATTATCTCCATGTTTCTCTTTATACTATTTCTTCCATAAGGAATGCCATGTTTCTCAATGACATTGAATGGATTTTGAAATCCATTTTCTTTTTAAGCACTACTTAAATGAAAAGGTTCAGCAACACCAAAAGGCCAATTACATACCAAAGTTAAGCAGAGGTTCTTAAAGCTTTTGGGGTGGAGAAGCAAGTTAACACAGAAATGGCAAATTCTCCCAATTTCTCATTCACAGTAATACATGCTAGTATATAAGAAACTACAGCTACCCAATGTATCAATCAAAAATAAAAACAATATTATTTCTTGCTAGGTACCATACAATACACTTATAATTCAAACACTTTGGATGAGACAAGAGGATTACTACAAATTCAAGATCAACATGGGATAGACTGAGTTCCAAGGTAGCTTTGACTATAAAGCTATAAGACCCTGGTTTAAAAAAGAATTTTTGGAGCTGGTAAAATGGTTCTGTAAGTAAAGGCACTTGCCAAGCCTAGCAACTTGAGTTTGATCCCTGAGATCCACATAACGGAGACAACAACTTCTCTGTAAATTGTCCTCAGACATTCATACGCATATAATAAATTTTTTAAATGTATTTTAAAAGTTGTGGTGCTTTTAATCCTAGCACTTAGAATGGATGGAGGTAAAAGATCAGGAGTACAAGTTCATCCTTGGCTACACAGCGAGTTCAAAGACAAACTGTCATGAAAAAACAACAAGAACAAAATATTTGTGAGATACTCAAAAACCTTCAAAAGTTTATTCTCTTTGTACATTTTCTTTGGAAAGTACTTGAAGGTGTTCAAAAAACAATCAACCCAAAAAAGCAAAGTAAAGGGAAATCTAAGCAACATAACTGGGGAATAAATCAAAAGAACAACTTATAAGAAAGAATAAGAACTTATCAGAGGGCCGACAATGGAGCCGACATGGTAGCACAAGTTGCAAATGTCAGCACCCAGTGGTGAGAGCAAAAGGATCTTGAATTTGAAGATAACCTGGGTCACATGGGCAGTTAGTTAGCTATAAGCCAGCCAGTTACTTAGTTGAGACTGTCTCAAAACAGTAACAGAAGTACAAGGAGGGAAACTGGAGGGCTCTTATTCACTGACTCAGTTAAGAGTGTCTGTAAATTTAGTGAAGTTGTCACTGCTAAGTCTTTCTCTAAAACAACAATGATAATAACAGATACTTAGACTCTCTATTAAGGATAAGAGCTACTTAAGCTAGGAGAGCTAACAGATGAAAATCACCCCATTGGGTTCTTACCTCTTTTTAAAATATTTTATTTATTTTGGTTTTTTGAGGCAGAGCTTCTTTGTAACAGTACTGGCTAACCTGAATTCATTCTGTAGACCAGGCTGGCCTCGAATTCACAGAGATTCACCTGCCTCTGCCTCTTAAGTGCTGGGATTAAAGGCATGCACCACCACTACCCAGCTTTTTGTTCCCCATCCCTGTTTTTTAAAGGAGCAATCCTGGAGACACTTTATTAGGAAAAGGGGGAGGGACAGGTAAATGGTTCAGGGAGTGGAAGTGTCTGCCACACAAGCCTGAGAACCTGAATTCAGATCCCCCAGAACTATATAAGAGCACTCTTCTGACAAGATGGGAGTCAGACACAGGAGAATCCACAAGAACCTTTCAGGTCAGCTATCCTAGAGAATGCAATACAGCAGTAAACAAGGGGAGAGATGATGCCTCAAATCTAGATGGAAGGTAAGGACCTATACAGAGGGCTCCATCCACATGGGTGCTGTGGCATGTGCATATCTTCATACAGAAAGCACACATATACACAAAATAGATGAAATTTTTTAATTCTTTCAAAAAGAAGTATGCAGGTTTGGGATAAACGTAAGAAGCTCAACGGTGTCATGCCCAGCAGACTGAAATTCCTGCATTTATGGGTCATTTGAAGAGCAGCACATGCTCCATTACATGTCAGCCTCAGTGGGCTTCTATCTTTCCCTAAGATAGGGTGTTATTTAGCTCAGGTTTGCTTCAAATTTGCTATTTATCTAAGGGTGACCTTAAATTTCTCATCCTCTGGGCCTTTACCTCACATACTAAGATTATAGGTGTGTGCCATCAAGCTCAATGCCTTCTTACGCTAGTCTTAAGACTCAGATAAAATTTTTCTCTCAAAACAAACACTGAACTGTCCCAGAAGGTTGGTTATTAAAAGTGACAATGGCAGTTATAGGTTTACTTACCAAAACCTCAAAAAGCAGCGCTAATAACTTATTATTAGCCATGAAGTTACTGTCCAAAACTCCCAAGTTAAACCAGCTTCCCAAACAGCGGAAAACCTTCATAAGCATCTTCTCATCAGTTCCTGCTTTTTCTACACATGTCATCTAAATAGAAAATATAGTTTAAGAAAAAAAATCAACCTTTATACTTTAGTCAATATTATATACGGTCTATAACGACATTAGTGGTTTTGTAAGTACCACTGTTCTAAATCCTATTACCACATAATTTCAAGAAAAATACTACAATACGATTATCTTCTCTTTTTAGTGGGGAAACTGAGATACAAAGAGGTGAAAGATCCAAAACAGACATTAAAAATAACAAGGTTCTTAGTTCCCATTTATGCATTAATGTACTCTCATCAATACAACTACTTTTAAAATACACCAGTTTATTCTCCATATGTAATCGGTACCTAAGGTTCTGGGGAGACTGCTGCCCAAGCATGATGAGCTGAGTTTGGATCCCCAGTACTTACTCTAGCCAGGTATGGTGGCACACATCTGTAATCCCCCTGCTGGAAAAGGGAAGAAAGGAAGATTCCTAGGGCTTGCTGTCCTGATCAGTTGGTCTAACTGACTCAGTGAGACATCCTCTCTCAAAAAGAGGTGGTGAGATGGGTTAGTAGGTAAAGCTGTTTGTTCCCTAACATGATGGCCTGAGTGAGTGCAATCCCTGGAACCTACATGGTGGAGGAAGAACAAGTCCTGCACGCCATCTGATCTCCACATGTGTGGCATGGCACTCGAGACACACACACAAAATAAATAAATGTTAGGGCAAGGGTTTCTGGAAAGATGGTTCAACAATTGAGAGCATTTACTGCCGTTGTAGAGGACCCAAGGTAAATCCCCAGTACCTACAAAGCAGCTCACAATCATCTGTAACTCCAGTTCTACAGCATCCAACACCTCATTTAGCCTCAGAAGGCACCAGGTATGCACAAATAAATGCATGCAAAACACCTGGAAGACTTTTTATAAAAATAACTCTTTTTTAAAAAGCCTTCTAAAGCAAGTTGTTAATTTTTTTAGGGGGAATCTGGAAATATAAGAAATAATTTAGTGGTAGAACACCAGCTTAGCATACACAGAAACCTCAGGTTCAATTTCCAGTACTATGAAAGAAAAGGTAGGTGTTTATAAAAGACATAAAACAAGTCAGACTAAAACTGACCACTGCCTTTATCTGAACATTTTGTGCTACATTTTAGAAGCACAATGCAACTTCTTCTAGATAAGAATGTTTCAAGACAGCTCACAGGCAGTGGGCTAAAAACATGACAACTGCCATGAGGGTCAACAAGCAAGGAGGGAGGGAAAAAGGGCTACATCCCATAATGTATTACACACCAGATTTCCAGTCTGGCAGTTGGACTTCCAAGATTGTTTCCATTATCACAGAATAATCATAATTCATTGCCTGTAATCAACTAGTATCAATTTTTAAAAATTATTTCAAGCTGGTAGCAACCATAGTATACAGAATAAAATTATGATATTTATGTTTACACGGTGATATCAACTACATAGAAAAATCCCCCAGACTCAAAGCTTCATCTAAAATACAATCTGCAGTGATGCTTTGTCTGTCTGACTGGCCTGGAACTTCCCATGTAGATCAGATTGGCCTGATACAGAAATCTGCCTGCCTCTGCAGCTGCTCTGCAGTGCTGGAATTAGAGGTGTGTACCACCACTCTCCATAGATGATGGTTTTGTTCTTCTCTGGTGCTGGGGATTGAGCCCAGGGACCTGTGCATACTGGGTAAATGCTCTAGCAACAATGTATACATCCCTAGCCCTGGTGATCGTTTTTTATAAATGCCCTCCAAGCAGTACTAGACTGGTTGTAAAGATGAGAAGTGAAAGTTTAGTATGTTACTATACACCACTTCATTCCCATGGAATGATGTTGAAAGAGTAAGGTTTTTTTTGTTTGAGAACAGTATCTTGTTATTTGGCCCAGGCTGGACTCAAACTCATTATCCTCTGCTTTAGCCTCCTAGGTATTAGGATTACAGGTGTGTGCTGCCACACTTGGCAAAAACATCCATTTTAAAATCAATTTTTTCCTCTAATATGACAAACAGGAGACAGAAAGGCTAATTCAAGTTTATAAATGGGCTTGCTTCTATTTTTTAATTTCTTCATGGATACTGCATTTTAGTCAAAGAAGTAACATATAACTAACAAGTAAGTGACCAGCCATCACATGTACTGAACCCTATTATGTGCTAAACATGATTTTAATAGCTTTAAATGCATTAATTCAGTCTCCACACAATGAAATAAGCACTATTACTCTCATATACAGATGATGAAACTGAGGCAGAAGAGTTAATTATCTTGTTTAATATGGCAGAGCAAAGACTCAAATGTCACAAGTCTTGCTTCAGGACCTATGATCCAGGTTAGAGAGATTACTCTGGTCGAGAGTATTGGCTGTCGTTCTTCCAGAGGACCCTGGTTGTATTCCCAGCACCCAAACAGCATCTCACAACTATTTATAACTCCAGTTCCAGGGAATTTGAAGCCAGCCAGAGATACACAGTGAGATCCTGTCTCAAAAATAAATACATTTTTTAAAAATTGGATTTTCCTAAAAACTTCACACAAATTACCCTGCAAAAAAAGAAAGCACGCTAAGCATGGAGGAACCAGACTGTCATCACCCTAATCCAGAGGACAACCCTAACTTTACTAATAAAGTACCAATCAAACATAATACTGCATAAGATATAACTCTGAGATGGGCATGATCCAAAACTTAAAAAACCTTTTCTTAAATCTATCAAGTCTCAATTTATCTCTAATCAGCATGCTGAAGGAAAATAAATTAAACCCTGAAGAAAAGGATCCAAGTGACTACTTTCTCAATTATCCTAAGGATGGAATGTAAGTAGTAGCATTATTAATACAGTAGAGAATTTATTACATGCAATATTTATTAGGATACCCTAATGTATTAGGCTTAATTTCTTTTGAGGAGTCCTTAGTAGGGCCGACTCAGATAGACCTTACAATCAGAGGAAACAAAGAACGCAGTCATAAATGTTGGACATTCTCTAACACAAATGCTCTCTGTGTAAAGACAAAGAGCAAGAGCACTGGGACTGTTAGCCTAAAACAAGATAGGGCTGCAAAGTGGGTACTGTTGGTGAGCTGTTTTCAAGTATTTTAGAACCAACTGGGAGAATGTGAATGTGCTCTAAAAACATGGCATTACATAGGAAATATTCTAAAATGAAAAAATAAAGGTAGATGACTGAAACAGGAAACTGTAATCACAGAGATATCCATTTACGGGACACATGTGAAAGGGTCAACAGCAGTCAGTCCACCAGTGTGCTCAGTCTCAACTACTCAGGAAGCTAACGCAGGAAACTACCCGAGTCTGTGCTCTATAAAACCACATCTCACAAACCAAAAGGGCTGAAGAAAATGCCCAAGCCTGAGGTTAAGAGCACTTGCTGCTCTTCCAAAGAACCAGAGTGCAGACACCAGAGCTCACATTGAGTGGCCTAGGAACTCTAGCTGCAAGAGAACTGAGGTCATCTTCTAACTTCCACTGGTACCTGCACAGACACTGGCACAAAAACATAAAGAAAAATTAAAAAAACTTAAAAAAAATTGAGGGATGGGGCTGCAGACATGGCTCAGGTTAGGAGCACTGGTTGTTTTTCCAAAGGTCAAGTATCAGCAACCACATGGCAACTCATAACCATCTTATAATGAGATCTTGTGCCCTCTTCTGGCGTGCAGGCATACATGCAGGCAAAACATTGCATACATTATAAATAAATAAATCTTAAAAAAAAATGAGGGACAAGTGTGGTAGCACACAACTATAATACTGCATTTAGGAGAGAGTCAGGTAGAAGAGAAAAGGGAATCAGGGAATTAAAAGGGCAGGTCATCATCAGCTATGAAGCTATGAAGCTACAAAACAAGTTTCATATGAAGATATGAAACAAATTTGAAGCCAACTTAGGATGCATGAGACCCTTTTAAAAATGGCTTGCTTGGTCGGGCAGTGGTGGCACACGCCTTTAATCCCAGCACTCGGGAGGCAGAGGCAGGT
>LOJH01028150.1:2820-17832 GCA_001685095.1 Ellobius talpinus
AGCACACAATGAGTAGTTGCACATGATATGTTTATGTCCCTGGGCATAAAGACATCTCTTGGAAGCATGGTGCATAAGCATTTTCTAGACATCATGGAGCCATGTAGGGTCTAGTATAAAAAATCGTTGACACGATCTGGTAGGGTTTGAGCTTCCTGAGTTCAAATCCTGAATCTGCCACTTGGTACAAAGCAACCTGGCCTTGGACTGGCGCTGCTGTCCTGCTGTGATTCATTTTCCCCAGGAATGGCATGAGGCCAGCACAAGACTGCCCCTCATGAGGATTGGCTCAGGTGAGATACTTTAGTCCAAGGTCTTGGCATGTGGCCAATGGTCAGGATGTGTCTGATCCAGTTGGCTGTCATGGGAAGTTCCCTCCTCCCTGTTCCACACTTCTTCTCCTGACTACTCAGGTCCTAAGTCAAGACAAGAGGCTGGACTGGCCCCGCAGTGGATTTTTTTCCTCAGTCACACACAAATTGGTTGTATGAAATCTCCCTCTGTGCTTCTTCTCCACTTGGATACCCCAGCCTTCTGGGAAGGCTGGAGGGGTCTTTGTTAAAAATTGCTCTGTCATGCTTTAAAGTCGCTTTGACCTTTTGAGGTAGAAGATTGCTGCCTAGGAGGCAGACCTTATTCCTCCAGTCACTCTCTGAGCCTCCGTGCTCCTCCTCAAAGGCCCAAAGGCCACCTTCTCTACATGAGGATTCCTCTGACACTCAACCCGGTGGTTGAAACAAACCCTCCTGTGTATTGTCTGGCATCATGGTGTAGCCACACCTGTCTCCCTCTTTCCTTGCTTAAGACATTCTGGAAACTACTACAAAGAGTCTCAGGAGCTTCAACTCCACCCAAACCAACTTCTGTTGTTAAAGTGCCTGGAAGCCATCCTAGTACCACCACATCCCTGGAGGGTGACAGGCAGGTGGCCATTGACACATGTCATATTTTTAGGGACAGTTAGAAAGAATACTAATGTTTTAATAGTTCTGTCTGTCTGCATGTCTCCCCCACCGCTGCCTGCCCTACGTCACACACCTTTAACCCCAGCCCTTGGGAGGCAAAGGCAAGAGGATTTCTATGAGATTGAGGTCAGCTGATCTACATAGCAAGCTCCAGTTTAGCCAGGGCTACAGAGTGGAACCCTGTCTGAGTAAGAATTGAAAAAAAAAGCTTCCAAATTGCAGAAATGAATATAATGAACACATCAAACCAGGAACGCAAATTTTAAAACTTTATATTAGAGAAGGAAAAGGTGCTTTTGAAGAATCTCCAGCAGGAGCTGGGAGCCTCAGTCTGTAAAGCACCTGTCTTGCAGGTGTGAGGACCTGTGTTCGGTCTCCAGAATCCCTCCCCCGCCACACACACTGCCAAACCAAAACTGGGCATGTGAGCTCTGGGTTCAAATACTAAGGTAGGACTGAAGAGGTGGCTCAGTGCCTAAGAGCACTTCCTGCTCTTCCAGAGGACCGAGTTTCAATTTCCAGAACCCACAACCATCTATAACTCCACTTTCAGTGTATCTAACACACTCTATGGTTTTCGAGAGCGTCTCTCTCTCTCTCTCACACACACACACACATAAAATAAAACAAAACTTAAATATACAAGGTAGAGAAGTGATTGAGGAAGAAATCCTATGTCAATCTCCTGTGTCGTGCCCCCCCACTCACACATACTTGTACCTGCACTCATGTCTGCTCATACACAAAAATTGAGCAACATTAAGGAAATCAGCAGAGTGCATAGCTAAAGAAAAGGCCATGCTAGATGAAGACATGTCACATACCCCTAGACACCCACCCTAATTGTTCCCTAAAAATATGGCATGCGCCAATGGCCACCTGTCTGACATCATTCAACAGAAGTTGGTTTGGGTTGAGGTGAAACTCTTGAGATTCTTCCTAGTGAACACCCACCATGAGACTGCATCCCACTCTATACGGCTTTTCTAATTTCAAAGCTTAGGGTTTCCCACATAACAGCCACACACATCCTTAGCCGCCCCCCACTTACTTAGCTCAGTAAATTCTGCACAAGGGCTGAAATGTGGCCTTCCCTTTTTAGACTACAGAATTCAGTAGCGGAAGATGGGTTGCTGCCTTGGCTGCTGCCCAATGTCATTTAATCCTGGAAGGACCCCCGTGATAAAACCACTTTCAATCTCTGTTCAAAAACCTTGTTAAGCCTCCTCTTCAAATTTATTGTTCGAAACTGTTCGTACTAAGAAATACAAGCCTTCCTGAGAGCCGTTCCTCAAGCTATCTCTTGTAAGACGGCTTGGGCGTGCTGTAAATCGTTCCTCCGTTGGTACAAGAAGTCATAATGGCATCTTTGGTGGCAGCCGGCTTGTAGCTCAAGCTGAGAATGGCTGTGGGGAGGGAGTCTTTCATTCCTCTGTAAAGTCAGGGTGGAAATTTACTGCCTACTCAACAACCTCTGTGTAACACTCAAGATGTGTAAAATTCCTGCTGTGTGATGGTGACCGGGTTTCTAATATCATGGCAGGTGTGTGTCTGAGTGTGCGTGTGTGTGTGTCTGTGTGTGTTTGTGTACATGGGATGTGTGTGTGATTTCACTAGGTGAGCTCATTTAAACACCATGATAACATGTACAACTTTGATTCTCTCTCTCTCTCTCTCTCTCTCTCTCTCTGTGTGTGTGTGTGTGTGGTGTGTACATACAGATACACAATATATGGAGGGCAGAGGAAGATGTCAGGTTTTCTGCTCTCTCACTCTCTGCGATAATCTCTTGAGACAAGGTCTCTCACGGAACCTGGAACTAGCTAGGCTGGCGGTCAGCAAGCCTCAGTGACCCTGCTGTCCTGCCTCCCACAATGTTGGGATTACAGGTATATGTAGCCATGCCAGTGTTTCACCTTGGGTCCTGATGCTTTCTCAGCAAACACCCATCCACTGAGCCATCCCTCCAGCCTTTAGTTTCGTTTCTTCTTCTCTCAGATTAGGAAGGAATATGCATTAAGTGCCCCTAAACATTTGCCAAAACCCTGAAAGACTTTTAGAACCCGAGTTTCCTCAAGCCGCATTCCAACAGCCCTTCTTACAGGGCTTCCTCTGTTGTATGCCGCACCGAGAAGATGAAACCATGCGACACTATAAATGATGGCTAATTACCAAAATCAGTTCCTGTAACAACTCGAAGGAACCGGGTTTAAATGAAGTAAACAAGCCGAGATGTTTGCTCCTCATTTTCATATGGCAAACTGAAATGTCACAAGGGCATGCTCTCAGCTGTCAGCTCCTAATCTAATTAGACGGGATAATTGGGGAGGCGGAGCCTGCCGAGGGTTGACAAACGTATTAGACTCATTCCATTCGTTTGATCCAACCCTGGCAACAGGAGCATCTCCCATCACCCGGCCGCCAGGAAGACTTCTGAACCCGTGGCTGACTCTGGCTGGAGTCTGAGGAGGGCCTCTGGAGGTGGAGATTGTTGCTAAGGAGGGCTAGGAGGGCGGAGGGGGGCAAAGAGAGGCTAAAGCTAACAGAAGGGACTGGTCATGTGATGCTGTGGAATTCCTGGGTAGCAAGGGCACCGGGGTGCACCGTAAGGACATGCAGCCGACAGCAGATGCAAAACACTGCCTTTCTGAGACCCTTCGGCATGCGTAGCTAGGAACAGTTTCCAAACTGAACAGCCCTTCTAACCTGAAAAGCTTAAGAAAACCAAAGTACAAAATCCCAAAAGCTACAAACCCCAAAGTCTTTTGAACACAGAGATGCTGACCTGAGGGAAAGGTCCAGACTATGAAACTTAGGTTCACACGCAGAATTATGGAAAGAATCACATAGAGTTTAGCTGCATACGTAAAGAGCAAATAGTTTGCCACCATCCCAATTCAAAACCTTTTGGTCCCTGGTATTTTAGGTAATAGACGATCTCTGTCTCCCTCTTTCTCCTTCATTCCCATTCTCTGTGTTTGTCTTTCTCCCTCCTCTCAGTTTGGCCCTGTTCCTTTTCCCTTTATGTGACTCTGGTCTTTTCAATTCAATTACAATAACAAATGTGGTAACTCCACAAAGGCTGCCTTGTGCGCACGCGCTCTCTCCTCTTCCCTTCCTCCATGTCACTTTCTTTCCTTAACTCTCCCTCTTCTGCCCCCCCACATCCCCCAGGCTCATGTCCCCACCCTAGACTTGTACACCTCTGCAGGTGCCCTACCACTGAGCCAGCTCCGAATCCCGTGCTACCATCTTCTGAGTTCTTTATCAGCAAGCCTGATTCACCGTGCAGACTCACTGAGCAGTCTGTTGGCCACTCTGAGTGACAGCCCACCAGGTGCCAACACAATAGCATGGTTTTAAGATCAAAAGCTCAGTTGTTACTGCCACTGTCCCAAATGGTCACTTCCACAACAAAACATCTGACCAAAACCATGAATAATAAAAACCCAGAGACAAATGTTGGGGTTCAAGCTGTAGATCAGAAAAGTGAAACAGACAAGCCACTAGAGAAGTCTTACTGCTGGGTGACTGCAGACTGAGCCGGATTTGGCATAGGGGCCTATGAGAGGCCCCTTATGAAGTTTGCCAAGAGCAAAGGATTTCCATGAATATTCCTTGTTGATCTACATTCATTACCAATGCCTGCCTTTGTCACGCCTTCCATATAATTCAGAAGGGAGGGGTGTTCTGAATGGATTACACTTAGAAGAAACATTGTTTCTAGGAATGCCCTATCTACAACCCTTTTGAAGGTGGCTTTGTTTGCCACAATTATAACAGTTGACATTTGGATTTTTTTCCCTCAAACCTCTGGAAATAACCTCTCCTATCTGTGCATCATCATGTTCATGAGATTCACTATTAATTGTATCTCAGATCCATTCCTCCAGAGGTGCTGACCTTGCCTTTAACAGTCTAATTATCTGTTTGCATAGAGAACTGGCATTTTCAAAATCCAGAGATTCAATTATTATTTGTCTAGCTTCTGAATTTGGTATCATTCTATTTCCTGCTGAAGTCAATCTTTGTAAGAAATCCATAAAGGCTTCCTTTGGGCCCTGCATAACTTTAGTAAATGACTCAATTTTCTTTCCCATTTCCCCAATTCTGTCCCAAGCATTCAAAGCTGCTGCGCAGCATAAATCCAGGCTACGGTCGTTGTATGCAGCTTGCCTTTCTGTAGTAGCAATGAAGGGTGTATTTTGGCTCACAGTTCCGGAGTGTAGTCGAACATGGTGCAGAAGGCATTGTGGAAGCAGCACGAGGCAAGTGTTCATGTCACATCTTTAGCCAAGAAGCAGAGAGAGGTAAATGCTAGTGCTCAGTTCTTTCTCTTTCTTGTTTGGCCCATAGGGCAGAGTCACCCACACTCCTGCTGCAGTTAACCCAATCCAGAAAGCCCCTCACAGGCATGCCCAGAGGTTTGTTTTCGTGATTATTCTAGAGACCATAAAGTTGACAATCATAATTAGCCATCAAAGACATCTCAATGGAGGAAAGTTTCTGACTGAGTGATCAGTAGGGGATGACATGTATTGGCATGTATGTGCTGGCATGACAGTATTTTATCTTCATGTAGCTTACATGTTCTCCCCAGGCCTGATACGCGTTGATCGTTTCAGTTTAGCTAATGCTTTCTTTCCCATACAAAGCATAGAGTTGGATTTTTGCCCCAGGCAGCATCCCAGTGACCACTCATGATTTTAAATTAGCAGGTGTAAAAGGATGAAGTAGCTCAAAGTAGAAAAGGGGTCCAGGGTATTACAGTGGCCAAAGACATGCTGATGCTCCTGCATTTGGTTTAATTAATCACCGGTAATGGCTCAGCTGTGGGGAAAAGATACCAGAATCGCTCTGTATCCTGTGCATTAGCACGCCTGCCATAGGTGTGGGCAGGATCTCTACAGACTTGAAGGTGAGGGGAAGCCTAAGACACAGCAAAACGCAGAGCAGTGGGGAAAGTGGGAAAAGTGACACCTCTCTGCAACTACCTCAAAGTCTGTTCAAGTCCCCTGAGCATCACCTGCGATTGTCAGCAGGGTACTTCCTTCCAAAGTGCACACAACCAACCGCTTCATCCATCCGAGTCTGTCAGGGAATCAGAAATATGATCCTCGGTGTAGCAGCTGCAAGACTTTTCTCCAAATAACCCAATTCGATTTCTCATGTCCCCTAGCATCCATGTGTTTCAGGAACAGATGCGGAGAGCGGTTAAGTAATCCATCAAAGATGACACTGTGACCCAACAGAACCAGAACTCAGGACACGTGTTTGAAGACACTGGGGGACTCTCTCTAGCTAGAGGCACAGCAGGTGGTGATTAGCTTCTTCCTTAACCTTCATTCTGTCTCTCAGTGAATCAGTCTGAAAGCAGGAAGCCTGACAGGACTCTCCAACAGAACAAGTACAAAGTGTGTTTGATTGGGACTTATCTGCCTGCAACGTTGCTTCTTTTACAATGAAGGCACTATGTTTGAATTATGCCCTTGCCCTGATGTGAGCAGCTCCTTTATGTCCCATCATGGATGGGTGGATGGATGGATAGATGGCTGAATGGATAGGTGGATGGACAGATGGACAAATAAATATGATGTACCTTTATCTACACTTAGTAGGGATATTGAACCAAATTATGCAGCCAAGACAAAATCATCTCAAGACCCCACTGGCATTGCTGTTGTACCACAAAGACACAGATTAACAGAGTTACTCTTTGTGATAAAATAGGACCAGATAGTATATAAAGTTTTATCTACCTCCATGATTTAAAGAGCAAAAAACAAAGTTATGCCAAGACATGCTACTGTGTATATACACAACCTTAATTTCCCCAGGCAGAGACAATGTCTCTACTCTTTGAATGGGATCTCTTCTCATGGGGCCAGGATCCCAAATGTACCACAGTTAGCCATTAGCCGTCAGTTTATTGGCAGGGGGAGAGGTAAAGAGTTTTTTGCTGCTCTTCTTTTTCTACAGCTATCTGCAGGTTTCTGTAGAGACCCTTGAGGGCTAAGTGAGGTCCAGCATTGTATTCATAAGACAGTGATATTCTGGGAAAGGGTGGGGTGCTCAGTAGGAAGCTGTGAGGTTCAGAGAGCCCTTGGCTGGCAGCCATGGGGACATTTTGACTGGTGTTGCTTATGGCTGTTCGTGAGCACTGTGAATTTTTTTGAAAAAGCAGCACCGATATTGTATCCACTCATTACAATAGCCTTTGGGATAGCATGACCAAACCCTTTTCTGAAATGAGGACTCCAAGCCCAAGTTCTCAGGGACATGGGCAACAGACTCAAGTTCATGTCCTTGCTGAAGCCTTCTGGCCTTTGGGTTAGGTTCCATGCCATCCCAGGTGATGTCTCAGCTACTCGTGGACCTCTCCATAACAACTCTGGATGGTTGATTGACATGTGACACCCACACCCGAGTCCTTTTTATTCGTGAACAAATGACGTGGTGCTTTGCCTAGCTCCATCACTGGAATTCAGAGTAAACTAACAAGCTTTTCCTCCATTAAAGTCACAGGGAGAAACATTTCCTCAGTGCTGTGCCTGGCCAAAATGAAATTGAAAATAGCACTTGAGTGGCTGGGGAGGTGGCTCGGTTGCTCCAGCACCTGCATGCTATGTGTACGAAGCCGATGAATTCCATGTCCAGATTGAGCTCCATTCCTGCCATCTATGAGAGAATCCGGGACACTCAGGTGTTTGCTCAGTGTGTGTATGTAGGCAGGCTTTCAGAATGTCTGCTGACCCTGAGTGTAAAGTGAGAAGTATGGATTTCATGCTCTTCTCGTATCACAGGCCCCACAGTGCACACAGGAAGCAGCTCGTCCCTCAAGTGTGTGGACAGAAGTTAACGGGGTGGAAGAAACCTTTCAACTTTTCCATAATCCAGTTTTTTGAGGGGTGAGAAGGCTAACACTACAATAATAGCTTCTTTGGGGCAGAAGCGAGAAGATTCAGTGGCTGGTGTGGAGAGGAAGGGGTTAACGGAGAGAAGAAAGGAAACAGGCTTATGTTCTCCTCTCCCCTCTGTTTTCAGGGGTGGCACATTACCTGTGGGTGATTATTTCACGCTCCCATCCCCTTTCAACTTGAAGTGTAATAGGCTGATGATATATGCGTATATCTAAGACCATGAAAGTGGGATTTGACCTGCTAGGTTAATAAACACTAGCAGTTACTGTAACTCACAAATTGCAGGCCCCAATTTTCACAGCCAGGTTGCAGGCATTAATTAAACCAGCGTTACAAATCACAGCACTTCGGAACGCCTGCAATGTTTAAATTATCAATGGTGTGGCTGCCTTAATTTAAAAAAGCAACTTCTATTATTTCTCAAAGAGTACAGTAGAGTCAGTATAAGCCTATCTCTCAGGCTCGCCGCCATTAAGGCGCTGGGAGCAAATGGGAGCTTTTTAATGTTTCCAAGTATGTTGAAGCACAAATGCCTTGGCAGGAGGCTGGAGTTGCCTCTGCCTGCTATAACAACGCAATGCATAAGAGATGCTATTGTCACTGAGTCTTTGCTTTGGCTTGGTTAGCTGTCTCCACATCTCTGTGTCCGTCTCTTTCTGCATTCTGAATGGCGTCGACATTGCCATATGGAATGGAAACTGGTTACAATTCCAGCTCCCTCCGATGGACCACAGCATGTAAATGTGACTAGAATTGAATTATCCTGAAATAGAGTGATAAAGAAGGACCCAATGTGGGAAGGACTTCCCGAGGGAAGGCTATTAATGACAGGAAGATCCTGAAGACTGCTTTGAGGCGATGAATTGTGACCAGCTCACTTGGAGCAATCTAGTCAGATGAGCACAGCGGCACAGGCCTAGGATCCCAGCACGTGGGCGGCAGAGGCAAGAGCATTGTGAGTTCAAGTCCAACCTGGGTTAGATAGCGAGGTCCCATTCTAAAAACCCATTTTGATAAAGAACATGGCAGGGCCTGGGAGATGGCTATTAGTAAGTGTTTGCCATGTAAGCACAGGGACCTGAGCACATCATATCACAGCCTAACATAAAAACATTGTGATCCAGGCACTGGGGAGGAATGGAGAGGTAAATTCCTGCAACTCCTTCACCAGCCATCTGGGCTGACTCAGCAAGCTCCAAATGAAGCAAGAAACCCTGTCTCACTAAGGTGGAGGGGCTAGAGAGATGGCTCAAGAGTTAAGAATACTTGCTGCTCTTGCAGAGGACTGTGTTTATTTCCC
This sequence comes from Ellobius talpinus, assembly GCA_001685095.1. Taxonomy (NCBI): domain Eukaryota; kingdom Metazoa; phylum Chordata; class Mammalia; order Rodentia; family Cricetidae; genus Ellobius; species Ellobius talpinus. Next base: position 12,006 of record LOJH01028150.1, read on the forward strand.
AGAACCCACTCAGTGGCTCACAACCATCCACAACTCTAGTACCAAAGGATCTGACTCCTTTTTATGACTTCTGTGGGTGTTGAGCACACATGTGATACATGGACATATATCCAGGCAAACCACTCATACACATGAAATAAAATAAATAAAATACCTTTTTAAAAGTTGAAGAAGGGTTGAGGAAGACGCACAGTGTCCACCTCTGGCCTCTAGAGGCACCCACATGCTCATGTAATATATAAACACACTATACATACACATCTTAAAATTTTTTTCAAATTGATTTTTACAAATGAAAGAGGAATGTAGATTTGGTACAAAAAACAGACTCACCAATGAGTGAGCCAGTAATACCCAGTAATACCCACTGGGGAACAGAGAGAAGTTTGGACTGGGAGAAAACAGCAGAAACAAGGATCTAGAGTTGGGGGGCAATGGTAAATCTTGTGGTTCAGGGCAAAAAAAAAGAGAGATGAGGGGAAATTGACAAAATTAACAAAATTGTAGGGAAAAGTATTGTAAAAAAATTGTATGTATGGATATGAAGGGGAAGGGAAGAAAGATGTCTTCAAGGTAGGCAACAGGGCAGGTGTTAAGGAAACAGTAGACAAGATCTTGGAAGTGGCTGTCCCCTTCAGCAGAGGTTGGCCTGGGGTACCCCATGCCAGCTATCTGGGGAAAACAAGTTAGGTAATGGGAAAGACATTGGCTCTGAAACTTTTCTGCCCCAGAACCAGTGTCGGTGGCATTGACAGTGGGAGCCACTTGAACCCAGAGTTTGTTCTGTTCAGTAACTTTGGCCAGAGTGTGGCTACCCAGCCCTGCACGGACAGCTGCGGGGCAGCCCCACTCCGGTACCATCAGAGGAAGCTAGAGGGAGAGGCAGCTCGGGGCCAATGAGGCTGTGTCATGGGAGAACAAAGATGGCTGTTAGAAAGTAAAGTCACAGAAATCAAACATGGTGTCCTACAGAGTCGTGTCCTGGCCCCAGTTCTGGAACCATCAGTCCTTCAGAACAAGCCCTCCTCTTCTCCAAGTCTCAGATCTCTCGAGTAGTTGCTACAGATGTGAGTTTGAATTTGATAAGATTCTCATGAGGGCTGATTATATATCAAAGTCAGTGCCCCTAGCCCATGGTCAGTTCTCAAGGAGAGTGACCCCTTCCCTCTGTGACTGAGGAATTCCCTTCTACCACAGACGTACCATTTCTGCCAGTTGACATGTCCACAGTAACCAGCTGAATAAAAATATTCTGTGTTAGAATTCAAAATTTGTTCATTGTATACTTTCAATGAGCTTCTTAATCCCCTGATTCTGCACAGGGCTCTTTATTTTTTCCTCCTCCCTCAATATCCCTATTTTTCCTGGATAATAGAAGACACAAATCTAGTCCCATCAACCCTTCAATGCTGTCTTGATTTCTCTCTCTCTTTCTCTCTATTTTCTCCTTCCTCTTTCTTCAGTTGAACACTGTCTGGTTGAACAGTACCACAGTTAGCCAAGAAAATGAGGTTCAGCCTAAAAAGACCAAAGCCCCATCACAGTGCAGTGAGGAAAGATCAACCATTGGGTGGGTTTGCCAGGGCCGAGAGAACAAAGTACCACAGACTGGAGTATGCAGCATAGAGATCCACTTTCCCAGGCTGGAGGCTGGAGTCCAGCAGTGTTACCATCCAAGGCTCTGTGCCTAGCTGGCAAATGGTGTCTGCTGCCCGTGTCTGCACACAGCATCCCTCTGTGTGTGCCAGCGTCCTAATACTCTCCTCTGATAAGGTCACCAGTCATTAATTAGTCTCCTCTCGTGACCTTGCTTTATCTTGACTGGTGTTTTAAAGCACTGTGTTGTGAGCCACTGTCCTCTGACCTACAGACACCTTCCTGTGGTCAGCTGTCCCTACTTGGAAGAGTGAGCATGTAGGCCGGGACATTCCCTCGGAGAAGAATGAGGTGTAGGGAGGGGTCATTGGACCCTCACCTTACCAGCCACTGTTCTGCCCTAATTGCAGATGGCTCTGGGACCTAGGGCAGGTGCTGCAGTATCTAGATAGGTAAGGTTGGGGGAAAGGGACTCCATCTAAATGGCTATGGGGAAGAATCGTCGTAACGGGTGAGGCTTTCCCAGTACCGCTTCGTTGGGGATCCCCAATGTTGCTGTCACTATGCTCTCGCTGAAGTTCTGTAAGTGAGCCCAGCAAACTCACTGGTTCCCCAGAGTGAGAGAACTGTGAGGAAGTCAAACTCTGGTTAGTCAATGGGACTTGGGGGTGGGGGGAGGCAGGATAGAGGGTGTTTACCTTCCCCACCCACCCAGGGAAGGGCTTTTAGCACTACTACCTCTATGTCTCCAAAGACACTCACCCACTGAGGTACTGAGCTAGAACTAAGGACTTAAATCTTTGAAAGTTTTTCTAGAGGGTAGGAAGATACAGTTCAGCCCATGACAACCGGAACAAGAGTTGAGCCTGTGAACAGACCCGCAACCCCTCTATTGGGGTTAAACCCCCTTTGAACATAGGAAACTAACCCTAGCTGAAGCAACACATTAAAAGAGGGATTTGTTAAGGAGTCCCATGTGCTGTCCCTGAGACAGAAGCTGGATCCAGCTGTTCACTTGGGAGTCAAGAATCTCTGCTTCCATGTCTCGGGTCTGGTAACATAGCTCTCCTCTCTACTGTAATATGTTCTCTGTCTGTCTGTCTGGCTGGCTGGCTGGCTAGCTATCTCTCCACCCATCTCCTTCTCTCTGTGTGTCTTTCTGTGTGTCTGTCTCTCTCCTTCTCCTTACTTCCCTCTATTTTTATTGTCCCACAAAGCCATTAATCCCAAATCAATATGGTCATTTATCACTAAAAAGCTTCAGTTGTTAAGTTATAAATTCCCAAGAAATGGAGGGATAAAGGGAGGGAGGGAGAGAGGAAAGGAGAAAAGGAAGGAGAGGGGGAGAGGCAGAAATCAGAGTAAGAGATCACTTGCCCCCAAAAGCTGATGACCTGGGTTTGATCTCTCAGGAACCAACTGTGGAAGGAGGGAGCCACTCCCCACACCCACAGACACCTTTTCTCAGTCTCCTTAAAATATCCAATCTCTCTCTCTCTTTTTATTTTTATACCAACCACAGTTTCCCTTCCCTCCTTCCCTCCCATTCCCTCTCCTCACCTACCTTCTAACCACCCTCCATCCAGTCCCCTGTCTTCATTTAGAAGGGGCAAGGCCTCCCAGGGGAGTCAACAAAGCACAGCATATCAAGCTGAATAGAAAGTCTGTATTGTCTGTCAGCCAGTGGCTGCAAGGGGAACATAGTCAAACCATACATCCAGGAGCCGCACCATCTTTTGTCTTTTATGCATAAAACCCACATCTGGTTGAAACACTCTGGTCAGCAAGAACCAAGGTCAGTATATTTAGGAACTTTCCTGGACCCTGGAACTATGGACCAGGTCCTTGATGGCTGTTGTTCCTATTTTGGAAGGTGTTGGGACCTACATGCTGGGTTCTAAGATCAGAATGGTGCCTCCAACATGGCATTAGCTGTCCTAAGGTCTGGATGCCTATCACACCTGCACTCACCTGTCATACACATATGCACAATAATGATGCTCATGACCTTTGCAACTTGTTTCTAATAATAAAGGCCTAGCATTTTCATTTATAGATATAATTATCCACAATTCAGGCAATTTTCTTAAAAAACCAAATGAAATAATGAATCACAAAATTCTTTGATCATCCAAAGGATGTATTTTATTTATTTATTTTGAAAAATGGATGAAAACTCACTATTACAGTGCCATATTGTGGTTACAGTTAGCCCTCAACAAAGAATGGCTGTGTGGAAATCACACACAAGGGTCTCAGGATTCCAGAGCTGGAGTGTGAACACAGCTCCGTAGGACACCAAGGCTGGCAGCTGTGGCCTTACTTACTAATGCCCATTCTTGTTCTAGGGATGGCACAGCCTCACTGCCCTGGAAGCTGCCTCTTTCTCTGCTTTGTCCCCCCACAGAGTTGGAATGGATGTAAGGAGCAGTGTGGGACCAAGAGTTCAAACGCCTCAGCCTAGGACGGACTTTTATCTGTCAAACCAGCATGATACCTGTGGCCAAAGCAACTGACCAGCAAGTAGCATGTACAAATTGGTCTTTGTAGTTACCACCAACTCTTGGGGAAAACTAAAGCCAATGCCTCTCCCAGCACCTCCCATCTTCCCCAGCAATAGAAAAATGAGGACTATAGAAAATATCTGATTATCATTTAGTTAAAAGTATATGTGGTGATTTGAATAGGTATGGCCTCCATAGACTGACTCATGTGTTTGTTTGAATGCTTGGCCTATAGGGAATAGTTCTATTAGGAGGTGTGGAGGGAATGTGTCACTGTGGGGATTGGCTTTGTGGTCTCATATGTTCAAGCTATGCCCAGTGTGGCACGCAGTAGTCCCCTTCTGCTGCCTGTGGATGAAGATGCAGAACTCTCAGATCCTTTTCCAGCACCACGTCCGCCTGCACACTGCTCTCTCTGCTCTCCACCATGATGATAATGGAGTAAACCTCTGAAACCATAAGCTACCACCTTAAATAAATGCTTTCCTTTTTGAGAAGAGTTGTTGTGGTCATGGTGTCTCTTCACAGCAATAGCAAGCTCTAACTAAGAAGTTAATAGCAGGGACTGGGGTATTGCTTTCATATGCTGGCCCATGTTTTTGTTTGGAGGATTATGGACTGTGGGACTGTGGATTAAAGAAGCAATTAAATATCTTAAGTGAACTTAAGGGTCCATCCTCATAGGAACATGGAAGACAGTGGTACTGAGGGTGATTTGAGCTGTGGGTGGGGCTGGCTCAAGGGGTTTCAGAGAAGAACTTCAATATGTTGCCTAGATATTCTTGTGATATTTTGATGAAGAATGTGGCTATTTTTTGTCTCTGTCCACATAGCCTGCCTGAAGCTAAAGTGAAGAGTTTTGGATTAATTGCACTGGCAGAGGAAATCTCAAAACTGCCTAGGATAGATTCTGTAGTGTGGCTACTAGTGTTGACTCTTACCAAGATTTATAAGGAAAAGGAGCAAACTGAGAAAATAAAACTACGAAACATACAATTTGTGGAGAAAAGGGGTACCAGGAAGTGGAATGGAGCTAAGTCCTGTGTTCCAGGAAATAAACAGATTAAGAAATGGACTAAAGGGAGTGGTGACCTCAGGCTAAGACTCTACCCAGATAAGCTTCTATCTTGTGAAAAAGAATTAAAGAGCAGCTTAGGTCCAGGCATAGTGGTGCACACCTTTAATCCCAGCACCCAAAAGGCAGAAATGGGAAGATCCCTAAGTTTGCCGTCAGTCTGGTCTACAGAGTGAGTTCCAGGACATCCAAGTTCAGGCAAACTGACGGTAAACCGTTGAAAACAGAAAGTTGGTGTAGATATAATTGAGCAAGGGGGCCATGTCCCAGCCCTAGCAAGCAGCAGAACTTGGTAGTTTTGGCTATGTTGTCCTGGCTTTAGAATCAAGAATAGAAGAAAGGGATTATGGGATCTCCCTCTGTGACTAAAGAAAGTTGCTGAGAACAGGTGTGTGTCAGGGGTCCTTGCATAGAGGCCCGGAGAGGCTGTCATGTGAAGCTGTGGAGGTGAAGCCTGGATTGCTGTGGAGACTCCAAGATGTTGAATATGCCCAAGTCATGAGATAACTGCTGAAGAATGCTACCAACAGGGAGTAAAAACAACCTAAGAGAAAGAAATATGTTACAATCAACAAAGCTGGATAGAGTTGGAGATCTGAAGAACATTTTGACATCAAACATGGAGATGCAGAGTTTGGAGTTTGCCCAGCTG
>LOJH01028151.1:0-17832 GCA_001685095.1 Ellobius talpinus
TTTTCTGCGGATGCGGAACCTATCCAAACTTCTCAGCGGCCCCGGCTGGGGCGGCTTTGCGCCCCTCGCGTGCCGGGGTCTGCTGGCCCTTCTCGCGCGCGCACCGGCACGCGGGAGGACTGGGCTGGTAAAGTGAGGGCCGTGGCCGGGAAACGTACTTTCTTGGTGTCCTTGCTTCTTTCGCACACCTGCCTAGCAGACTCTGGTTGGATACTTTTGTACAGGTCGTGGGGACGGCCCTCTTTAGAGGAGAAAGGCGGAGTGGGGAAGCCCTGAGAGGGCAAGCGGGGAAAGGGGAGCCACTCCGTGAGCCCTGGTACCTGGAAGGCGGCGAGGTGCCGGGTGGAGTGAAAAGGTCGCGCGCCAGATCTGCAGTTCACTCAGCATCCTATCCCAGCCCATCTCCCCCTATCCTTTCCCGACCAGCACTGCTTGGCTGGTGGCGGGTGGCGGTGGAAAGGGGCCCGGGAAGTTTGTGGCAACTTATCTATCCCGGGAGCCACTCGGGCGCTGGGCGCTCAAGTCGGAGCCCAGAGTTTGAGAGCCGAAGTAGAGCGCTTATGGAGCCCTCGCCAGTGATCGCGGGTCGGTTCTGGAGGGTGATTCGGGCTTGGGCTTGGGCGGGAGGCCGGGGGACGTGCGCGCTGTCTTAGCTGGGACTGTGGCCATACAGGTGCAGCCTTGGGGTCAACTTCTTTCCCGATGAAGGTTCACACTCAAGAGCAGCGGCCTTTCCCAGAGCTCCTCCATTGCAGAACTCCTCGGGCGGCCGAACTGGGGTTGGAGAGCCAGGATGCAAGGGACTGAGGGGGCAGGTGGCAGGTCCTGAGAGCAACACGTGCGTGTGCCTGTGCCGAGCAAAAGGCGCTAAAGAGATCCCTTCTGGGATGAACACAGATCACCAAGAGCAGAGAGCAGCAAAGAGCTCAGGGTAGGTTTTGGCCCCGGCCTCCTCTAGGACCAGATTTTACCTAACAAGATGTCAACCACTTCTCTCTAAATGCCTGTTGACAACTTTGACCTCTGCGTCCTTCCAGGGAGAACTTTCTCTGAGGCATACTGGATTCCCAGGGTTAAGATTTGGATTTCACTTGGTCATAGGGACAGGGAAGACACCTGGTTCCCTGGAGAGAACCTGTCTGCTCGCGATTGATTGCCTGGGGTTCCATGTTTGTTTGTAGCCTTGGAGGCCAGAGCACCCGACTTTCCAAAGAAGACAGAAGAGGGAATTGAGCATGAGTCAGGGTCTCTGTTTGCTAGGAGTCAGGTTTTGTCCTTAAGCAGTATCTGGAATTTACAGTGTTTGGGCTGCTGACAGTAGCTCAGCCTCCCAAACTTTACTTAAATTTACACCTTATCCAAAGTGGATTTTCTGAAAGAGTGAAATTTATTCTGTAGTCAGATTGTCCTGCAATAAATAAATAAATAAATAAATAAATAAATAAAGGCCATACTTTAAGTCCCAGGAAAGCCAGGGTTGTGGTGTTGGTTCTAAAAACCTTTATGAATCTCCCATGTAGAACTTGTGCTTTGACTTAGCGGCGGCTCTTTATTTCTATGGCATATTATTTTAGTAGAAGAGTAGTAGTGCATACATTGGCTGCTCCAGTCTGCTGGCAAACATTAGCATTCAAGCTTACATTTTTGACAAATGTGCAGACAGGAATAGCATGAATAGGCATCTTAAATATTAACAACCCAAGCATCTGTTGTGAAACAAATTTAATATATTTACTCAGTCTTTCTCACATTGTTAGGAAAGGTTATAATAAGTGCTTAATTTCAACTTAACTTAGCAGAAGTAACTGACGGCATCATTCATACCTCCCAAGCTTTAACACAGTCACCAGGCAGAAATACTTTAATTAACTTGGTTAAGAGCATTGTTAAATAAATACACTTTAAACAATGTGCATGCTATGTAACATGCAACAGTAGCAAAAATATTCATCCTATTTGTGTGCATTTTAAATGACTGCATCTTATAAATATACCAAGAATGTTTATTCTTCATCTCTATTTGACACTTATTAGTTCATTTTTTCTAATGGAAGCAATATTTAAAATGTAGAGTTGTTCAGTCATATGTAATACATAATATGTAAAGAGTAGCAATAAAATACAAAGCATTGTTAAATTTGAATATGGCTACATGTAACAAGGTTATGCAAGAGAAATAAAATCACTGCTCAATTTTGTTTTCCTTTCTGAATAATGAATACAGATGATGGATGAAAAAAGAACAAATAGGGGTTTCCTCCCTGAAGTAATAGCTTCTTTAAATGTATGCGAGGCAAGGGAAGGAGAACAATGATAAGGACCTAGAGAACTTCCCAAATCCACATAGTTGGTTCCAGAATCAATGCATTCCTTGCTTTCCCACAAGCTGAAATATGTAATAAATAATAGTTCTTTGTATGTAAAAGTATTCAAAAGGAATGTCTTTTGTTCACTTGTAAAAAATTAATATATTCTTCTTTGGTTGATAATCTACAAAAGTAGTTCCTTTGTCCCCCGGCATCTTAAACAAGAGCAACAACAAAATGAATATTAGTTTATTCTGCAAAGAAGTCTGTTGCCAGCTATATGAACCTGTGACTGAGTGAGAAGCTGCTGCAGAGTGATGGCTGAGAAACACATTAAACTAGCAAGGTCTGAAAATCTAGGAGGGAATTTCAATTATTTTTTCATGTGACAGGTTGTAGGTTGTAAATTAGGCCTAAAAGGTCAGGTGACAGGCACCTGTTCCTCATTATTGTAGAAATCTTTTGGTTACAAACAGTGCTAAGCTAAATACAACAAGGGTATATAGCAGGGGCTCTCTAAAGCACTCTAGCGGCTCCTACCTGCTCTGTGAATTTCCAAACAGGACATACACAGAGATGCCCTGCTTAGAAACACATCATTTCTTCCATACATGTTATCTTGGATGATTGCAATTAATATTATATTAGTACTTGGAATTGATGAAGTACATAAATACACATGACTAAATCAATCTTCTAATTATGTCTAGACATTATAGTTGAATGTAAAAATATTCTTTTTTTAAAAAAACCCTCATTTTCTTTTGAAAATTATTGACTGGATATCAGAATTGTGTTCACGTTTTACATGGAAGACCTCGCCAAGTGCCCTTTTATACTTTTTAGATAAATTCTCATTTAAAATGAGGCCATAAAATATTTTCTCAGCACCCATATATAGGAGCGAAAATCAGTTGCTACATACTGCCGTAATTTTGTGCCATACATAGCATAGGAAGAAAAGCACATTGTACACAAATGCTGCTAGAAGGATCTTCAGACCTAGCTGCTCTCCCTGGAATATTCAGAGTTCTTCCTATTGAAACAAGACACTACAGCTTAATTCCTATCAATAGTTTCCCTTTAGACATTCCAGAGAGCAAACTATGCTTGTATATGGAAAGACCACACTAGCATAAGGTGACAGAATTTTAGAGGTGCCAGTTGCTTTTAATTAGCAGAAGAGGAAGATTTTGTGTTAAGTAAATAACTCAGGTTATTCAGTTCTCTTATTTAAATATATTCTTTATCCTTTTTGCCACTAAATAGCTTGTGCTTATTATATGAAGCATTCATTTTTAGTATTTGCTTTTGAAATTGATTTGATTATCATATTCCAAAACTCTGTGGTGATTTTTTTTTTACAAATTGATTTACATTTTGGCAGAATAGAGTTAAGTTAATTAATAGATCAGGCACGAAAAATAACCCATAGTAGGGTATATTTTCTGGTAAAATGAAAGTTATGTTTCAGCATGATGAGCACCAGGCTTCAGTAATCTGCTCCTCCTGTGCAATGAGCACTTCCTACTTTGAGCTAGCAGGCACCTACTGTTTATTTACGCTGCATTAAACTGACAGCTCAGCAATCAGAGGAAAAATATTACTTACCTTCCTGAAGTAAATACCAGTTTATAGGTTAGTGCACGTATTTATATTCCTGTCACCACTAAATAACGGCTCTGTCTCTATTTTAATATCTACCTGGGCTGTAACCCAGGGATTCACACTCTTCCTGGCTGGGAGGAAGGGTTCGAGAGGAGATTTTCTTCCCATTCCCTAGTGGCAAAACTTTAAAGAAGAATCATTTCATCTTCTCATTTCTGTCATGTGAAACTAGTTGGGAGAAACGCTGGGCACTTTTCCTTTGCACTTCACCTCAGCATCTGGCTCCCTGCGCGCTGGCATGCCACTGAACACAGCCATCCTGAGGATCCTGTGCACACATGTGTGCAAGCACAGTCAAGTATGTGTTTACTAAATTAACTTTCTACAAAGTTCCAAATCTGTCAAACTATCTGATTCCTTAGATCACGCCTGTGACACGGGCTCTGCCTTTCCAGTTCTTGGACAGAATGTTGCAGGTTTTAATGGAGCTCTGCAAACAAGCCTATCAAGGGGGCTTCCTGGCCGAGTGTCTGCTTCTCAGCTCCTCTAAACACACTCTTGCCTTCTTGTTTTTCTTGTGGTTAATCTGCCATCCTCAAAAGAAGGGTTGTAGCCAGTTTTATTTTAAAATACTGAATACACTTGTTTCTTTTCCAGTTCAAGATCCCTCTCTTTCAGGGCCCCCGAAACCTCAACACTCTGCTGAAGTTGAATGCCAAAACTCATGATTAACTTGAGAACTTGCTTATTGTTGTTTAAATTGTCTAAGGAGCTCTCGAGCTTACTGCCCATACTCAGTTGTCAATCTCTAACCACATACTCCACTGATAGAAGTGTGGAATATGGCCTTAATACAGCAAGCATGTAAATCAAATCTGTTACACAAGGCTCCTTCCCTCCACTCTCCCAAAGAAAAAGCATCTCCTATGGTAATTTATATATCATTGCTAACTTCTGTTCTCAATGGTGAGCCTATTTAAACTTGATGTCTTCATCGTGTGATCAACACATTAACACACATTATTTTGTACTTTTGATCTTATGCCAACGGTACCTTTTGCTGTTTATTTTTTAAGTCTTTTTAAAGATCAGATATTTCATTTTAGAGTAAATAGATACAGATTGTGTGTATATGTATTCCGGGTGAGGTTTAGTAGTAGAGAGTTTCTCTAGCACATTGGCCTATTTTTATTCCTTCAAGTCATTCTGTATCACTTGCGCAGTTGTTGCTGTCTGCAGGCTGTAATAGGAACTCTAACCACCTCCTTCAATGGACTTTCAAGGATGTGATTCAGTTAATAGGGGATCCAGTTCAGTTACGAGGGATGAAAAGCAGTTAAGTGATATCCCAGGATTTATATCACTACTTTCTGCTGGAATTTATTTGGTCCAGTTATTTGATATTTGTTGAAGTAGCTTGTAACCAAACATGCAGTGTCTGCTGTGTTCCCAGGGGAGGGAAGACCATGCTGGACAAAACATTTTGGTGGATATTGTTTTATTTTACCAGCGCTCATTTTAGAGCCACTCATTGCTGAACTCATTTTTGAGTATCTAGAGGTGCAGGTCCCAGTAAGGAGGGTGAAAGGCTTGCAGAAGAGGTAGCTGTTTGGCTCCACCTGGTTGTGACTCTACTAGAATGCTGTGGATCTAAGCCAGCCTCCCTCCCTCCACTGCTCCATTCTCTCCCCCCACCCAGGTGTGCCGGAAGTAGAGGGCGTTGTGCACAGATGAAGGGGGTGGACTTTACTCAGAGCTGTGACCTGATTTGTGACGCACCCTCAGATCTGCAGACATGGTCCAGCTGCTTCCTAGGCAACTGGTAACCACCTCTTTTGGGATGTGCCTGCCTTACTAGCCTGCCAGAGAGAACTTCTGCACTGTCACCCCATCAAAGACCTTTCTTCTAGGGATAGATTTGGAGATCAGCCTCTGGTATCTGAGAGGGTAAGTGTCAGAAAAGTTACTACAGGCACTCAGTCCCATGTGGAGAATCAGGGTTGCAGCCACAGTAACTGACAGGCTTTTGGCTCTGGGATGTTGGTGGGCATTTTTCTCTGTGGGATATTGGGGATATTGCTTTTTTCTCAGCAACAGATAATTGGTGCCAGGAGCCAAGGACATTCATTGTTGAGGGGTAAGATATGCTAGTAGCCCCCACGAGGGAAATTCTTAGACTTTCTTTTCTTGAAGTATTTAAAGAAAAGACAGTGTGTCATCTGTGTGGTGGGGAATTCTTCATATACAGTTTTCCTGGAAGCCAGAGCTGATAGCTAGAGATTCCTCTGTGATCTCAGTTAGGGTTTATGATTTGTTGGTAAGAGGGTGTACATGACAGCTTGGCCTTTTAATGTTTAGTATAGGAAAGACTTTAAGGTAAAACAAGTTTTACATTATAAATATTTCATTGTAATAATTCTATAAATAAAATAACACTGTATATAGACATTTGTTTGAGATGAAGGTATCCTTGAGTAGATTGTTATAATAATTAGCTGTTTAATGTTGAATGCAATTGGGTTTTTCTGTTCCAGTGAGCCAGACAATGGGAAGCATTGGCGATCACAACAGTTAATTCTATGTGATTCTTGATATTTAGCAAGCCGTTCCTTCACTAGGAAAACATTTTACCAATGAATGAAGGACAAAATATGAATGCTTATCTTTTATCTTTTAAAGGTTCTGTAGAATCCACAAAATAATCTAAGTGAAACAATGGATAGCTTGCTTAATGGTAAAAAGAGTTCCCTAGTCTGTGGGAGGCAGGAACCCTATTTTAATAACTATGCTTCCAAAACTCTGAGAGGCGAGCTACTTTTTTGATGGTTTAAGAGGACTAAGAAACAATTTAGAACATTATCTTAAAAGTTTAAAAATGACAGCCTTAGTGTGTATGGAGTCATTGTATTTTAATCATACTGTGTGCTTATTAGTGTTATTAGAGCAGTAGACAGTTAATTACAGCCCTTTTCTGAGACATGTTAACTGTATATTAACAGCCATGTTAAGAAAGAATGATGTGTACTTTTGCATGCAAGCTGCTGCTTGCTAGATTCTTGAAAAATACCTTTTCAAATGTATGGAATCACATTTTTGGTCAAGAACCATCAAAGGTTTTCACTAAAATACATTAATCTTAAAACTTCTGCAAGTAATGGAATGCTTTTGTTTGTACCTTTTCCATTAGCACTGGCTCCATGATTCTTGCTCCTGGCATTAGATACAGTTACCATGATATGGTGTTAGGTTTTCCATCCTGTATTTTGAGATGCCCACATTTCCTTGTTTCTCGATGACTTTGGCCAACATGGACCATCAGAAGCTTACTGAGTTGATTTAGCCTGATAAATATTTTTGTGGAATCATTGTAGTCAATGTCCCTTAGCCAATTTACATTATTCTCAATTCCATATAAGCCAATACTTAAAACATATTTGAACATCTGAACACAGTGATGATTTTATTGTCTAAATCCCAAATCTAGGTTTTCTGTCTCAAATATAGGCTTCTGTATCAGCAAAAGAGTAAGTGACAGAGACCACAGGGTTTTAATAACTAGATGCTTCCCATGGATTGGTCAACAGTTCCCTTGATGGATTTGTAGACCTTGTAACCTCCTAATAGAGCATTTAAAAACACAGGAGCATTCCTACTATGACAAGTTTTTAGATACTGTTCTTATCTATTACCATACAAGGTATCAAACTACAAAAGGGGATTAAGTATAAGCTACATTTCTGTAACATATTAAATAGGAAAGACTGAACAGTTAGCTTCTCTGTCTTGTATATAGTAAGCACTCATTTAAGGAGAGCAAAATTAATAATTGGGTGAATTAATAATGTAGATCATGCTGATAAAGATTTATTGAAGAAAGAGGCATTGCTTTCTAGCTAGCTTCCTACTATTGCTGAGGTTGTATGAGCATCTAGTCCCTTTATGATCCCAGTTTTGTAGATTATTGAATGTTTTTCCTCTGTAAGTATGTATGTCATCATGCTTTGGACAGCAGCATTAGAGTTTCTGTTTTATCCTCACCAGCTTTCCTTTAGGATTATGTTAAATCTCTGTTTAGGTTTCTCTCATATTAGGCTGTGCTAACAAACTTCACCAGAGTCAACCCAAAGCATTGAGCATTGCCCTGCATTTGCTGTTGAGCCACCATGTTGGGTCTAGCTGATCTTCCAGAGCCCAGCATACTGGGGATGAGTGGCACAAGGATTACTCGTCTCAACCTCCTCTTTCCAGCTACAGTGCTGTTTTCTCAGGACCCCATAAAGCAGATGTCAGCCATGATGAATATATGAAGACAAAGAAGTATAGTTATGTACCTCATTTACCAACAGGGTAGGATTCGGGTGCTTACATGAGACTCTCCTTCTCGTCCTTAAAACGTAACCCTGAGCCAACAGTAGGGCTCGTTAGCTTGATGTTAACTCTTGGAAAGGTTACGGGCATGCTTTGAAAGGACGCTTCTTTTAAACATTTTGTTATCTTTTTGAAGGATGTGTGGGACTATTTGCAAGGCATTTCTATTTAGTTACTCACACACATTCTTTAGGTGGTGCACTGCTGTGTGACCTATAGTGTTATCACACACACTCTGTCTCTTTAAAACACACTCTCCTCTATCTGCCCTATTAATTGCTGATATGTTGCCATCCACGAGACAAAAATTAGAGCTGTAATTAAATAATCATGTGATGCTCCTTAGTGCCAGTGAGAGCAAACTCATTTTTCCAGGCCCTGATGGTCACTGATTATTGTATTACCACTGGCTTGCTGGATTTTTTTTTAACGATTCTTCCTGTAGCTTCCCTAACCACTGTCCTTTCAAAATTAAGGAAAGTAGCAGACATTAAGGCAGTTAATTGGCTGGAGGTCCTGAGGGATGTCAGGTAGGCTCACCTTTTGCGTTTGGTCACCTGGTAGGTTCTTTGAGAAGGCTACATCAGCAGTATGGTTGCCTGCCATTTAATTTGCACTGGTGTTTTGGCTGGGATGGAGGCATATGGGGAATGCCAGGAGAATTACAAAAGGAGCTGGGTATTAAAATTCAGAAATGATTAAAATTGAAATAAAAGGATGCTGCTTCTTTGCCAGTACTCTGGCAGTCATAATGACACATAGAGATTAGCTTCCACCTTCATCCTCTCCTTCTTTCTCATTTCCTCTTGTTTATTATTGACACATTTTCCTTATGTCTGTCTCCCGTCTCTCTGTTTTTTTGTACTATTATGTGTTTCTCTTTCTCTCGCTTTCCTTAAGCATGGAGAAGCCTACTTAACCTTATTATAACAATAACAGAATAGGTTATTAATATTTAATATGCACATGATTAAAATTTCTCTCCCTTAAACATAGGTCAGCTGTATTATTATTAACCAGCATGTAATTTTTCATCTAAAATATTCTTATTCTGCCTTGCTGTTTCTGAAATGTCGTCTACTTTAATAGTGATTTAATACATAATGTTTAGAAAACTGTGGTCGGCTACTGAGAAAAGAACTTACCAGTCATGGATAATCAATTATGCATGAATTCAAATGTAACAGATGGAATCTGGTGAGTTAAAGTTTCTCTTTGCCTTAGTGTTTTTTTTTTAATTTGTTTGTTTGACACCTGTCTCTTATATATAGATAAACATCTAATATAGCATGTGAGAAATTTCCTGTGTCTTTATTTCCTTTTTAAAGTGAATTTAGTTTTTACATTGAAGGCAGAGACACCTTGATCTGGCCCTAAACATCTTCTTCTGTCCCTTCATTTTATAGCTCTGAATCATGCTTAGCTAATGGTCACTCACCTGGATAGTGGAATGGAAAGGGAGACCCACACCTGGTTTCCCTCCCTTTTCTTAATTCTTGTTTTCTACTGTCATATACCCTTTCTGTGAGAGTTGCTTAATAATAGGATGTTACATTAGCTGTGGGTTTTAAAGGGATTCTGATGAAAACAGTGGTCTCCCACTTTTTAATTGCGTAATCAACTCTTGCATGTTATGCAAGTGTTAACTGTCCATTTATCATGTTATGCCATATGTATATTAGATACATGTGTGTATACATACACACATAGATGTTTACACATACTTGGATATTGGCCAGACAATTGGGTTTTTCAAATCTATTAAGAATACCACAAGAGTTGGTTTTATATCCTAAACTGTGGCCCTTGCCAGCTTCAAAGACACATTTACACATGTTTTGAAGCTTTGTCAATTTTTAGTGAAAAATTCCCTTTGTTCAAAGTGAACAAGACTTGGTCTCAAGGGCCTTAATTACCTCCAAGGAGAGAGAAGAAATTTCATTTTTATTAAATGTACGATGAATATGGATTGTTGCTTCTGCTGTAGAAGTAACAGGACAAGAGTTGGTAGTGACCATCTATCCAAGCAGTGCAGCTTCCAGACAGTTCAGAGCTGGTCCCAATCAAAGTTGTTCATAAATATGCTGTTGGCTTGTCCCCAACATGTGCTTATATATAATGCAAATGAAAAAACCTTTGCGAAGTAAATAAAAATAAATGATTAAAAAATAGCCCCAAGGCTCTCTAGTACTTTTTAACTTTTTAAATGATTTGTTTATATTTTATGTACATTGATGTTTTGCCTGCATGTATGTCTGTGTGAGGGTGTCAGACCCCTGAACCTGAAGCTACAAACAGGTATGAGCTGCCATGTGGTTGCTGGGAACTGAACCCAGGTCCTCTGAAAGAGCAGCCAGTGCTCTGAACTGCTGAGCCATCTCTCCAGCCCCCTCTAGTTCTTTCTTTAAAGTTATAGTATAGTATTATTTATAAACCTTCTTATCAGCTGTAATTACATACATGTATATTTATAGTCCATGCTAGTTATCTAATAAATTAAGTTTCACAATAAACATATTAATAATGAGGTACCTTCAAGACAGGTAACTAGGCCTTCTATAGCTATATTGTAAAGCTATTTATAATAATTAATGCTTTTATACATAATAAGTATATCTTTAATTTAGATTCACTTCATATTAATATTCCTTAGTCATGCATATCAGAATACATCCATATAACTATGAATAAAATATAATTTATAAATTAATTTCCAGTTCATTAAAAATTCCACTGTTAATATAAAACTCCTTAACATAAAACCAGCAGAAATAGATAACATAATACTCTGTCTAGGACAGAATAGCATAGGAAAGAATGTTTGTAATTGTTGGATAAAAAGTTAACTATTTTGATCCTTATCCCTATTAGAGGTAATTAACTGAATCTGAAATTAAATAAATTTATATTTAAGAACTTTTAAAAAATCGTCTAAAGTCTTCACATAGAAACAATTTATAGATTATTATGTAGACTACATTATAGCGTCCTCATAATGGTGCTTTCCTACTTGGGCATCTAAGGGAAGATGTCCTGCTTTATGAATGTAATTGTTAGGCTTTTGAAAAAGACACACAATTTGGACTGCCTGTGCTTGCTTGTTCCAGGCTCTCTCCCTCCTTTGCTAAGACACTGTTGAGTAAAACATTAAGAGAGAAGCATCCTCTTGCATTGGAGGACCTTCAAAATGAGTGAAATATTGGTTGGTGATCATTAGTCCAGGTTAATTATCCTTGGGGTCAGACACACATCCTATGATTGAATAATCTAGCACAGACTGGGCTGTAGCTGTTAGCAGGTAAGGACAAAGCCCAGTGTCATGGAGTTCATTGTTTCTCTGAGGCTGGCATGATGTTTTCTGCTACTCCCAGGAATAGCTGATTGATTTGTCATTTTGTCTACATTTGTTTCCTGTGGTAAATATATAACCTAAAATGTGCCATTTCTATGACATTAAGGATACAGTTTGGTGATGTGGATTATATTCACACATTATGAACAGCCGTCACCACTGTCTCTTCTGAATCCTTCCCATCAGCCATATGTCATTTTACTTTTGGATTAACCTCCCCTTTGACTTTATCAAATTTTAAGCATTAAAATGGAATCTAATCATTTTCCAAGTAAGAAAGGTTTGTCTCGGGTTGTGGCTTTCCTTTGCAGACGACTGTCCCCTGCTAGTGTCCTGTGGCATTTGTTGGCTAATGGCAGAACAGATACCACTTTGGGCTGATGTCCCCCACAGGCATAATTTGGACTAGGATTTGGGCCTATTGTAGCGTTAAACTCTTCATTTCTGCAACTAAACTAGAAAACATTTGTAATAATATCTGCATCTCTAAGGAAGTCTGGTTTATGTCCTAACTAAAGGTAGGGGAGGGTTATTGCTGGAATTCATTGGAATTCGTTGGAATTCGAGTCTTCCCAAATTCCCAACAATCCTCCCTTCCCAATCAAGGTTATAGTGTTCCTCAGTTAGCTTCAGGGCATCCAGAGAGTGTACTGCATGGAATCTTGAGTTCTGCTAAAATGCAGGAATAGTCAAGAAAAGAGAAAGAAATACAAGTTTTCAGTTATTTTAAAAGCCCACTCAGGGTTAAATAGTGATTTTTAGGAGAGAAAAAAAATCACATGCAACTGTTAAAAAAAAGAAAAAAAGATTCAGAGGAAACTTGGATAGTTCTGGCTCCAGTAAATAACAGACTGGCTGTAGGACTGAGCTTCCATGTGTAATTTTGTGGTTAGTCGCTTATGTCTGTGATGATAAATCACATACCTGCATAGGATTTTCTGGCACCCCAGTAAATCTCAAGCAAGTGCCCAAATGCTAATTTATCATGGTTCCTTGGACAGCAGACCCCTTTTTACCAACTTGGTGATCTAATATCCTGTGCCCACCCTGTATCTGTCTGTTTGAAACAAATGCTTGCACATCGACTTCAGTTTTGAAGCCCTCACTGCTGGTACCTGGCTACAAACCTGTTTTTCTAAGTGTCTCAGAATTAGGTTACAAAACCTCAGTTCAGGGGTGTCCTTCTGGGCCTATTTGAGTCCCTGTCTCCAAAATTCTGCCTAAGTTATGCCAGACTTGATCATTTAGCAGAGACATCCTGGGAATCTTAAAACACAGCCCAGTTCCCACACTTTGAGCAACTCCGTTCAATTGAAGTGGGCTGTGATCCCACACCCGCCTTTCCCTTCTAAGATTCTCAAGCACTCCTTTCTGCAGACGGTTCCAGGATTTTTTCCCATGGTGGAAGGCACAGTGAAAGAATCCTGGGTTGTTCACACATGTAATACATTTTAAGATGCTTGGAGCCTTGTAGTTCGGACGACTAGTATAGAATATTGAACACTACAGACCTGGTAGGATGGGTACATGAACATCAGAGAAAGGAGAAAAATAAGCCATAGCAGTATACCAGGTTTTGGACAACAAGGCTTTAACTAAGCTGTAAATTAAAGGGTCCCAAGAGAAAGGAGCCTGAAGTCCATTCATCTCAGAAGCCATAATATAAAACCAGGCATCTGAAAACATAGGTACATGGTGACCCTATACTAGGTGCACTCAGCGGCAACTGCCGGAATCTTTCCCGGCCTTTACTCAATTTTAGATCTGGGTGTAGATAGAAATACCAATTTTGATAAAATTATTTCCACTATACCTTGTCAAAGAAGGATTCATATTAACATCTGTGGGGGAAAAGGTAGTTTTGAAAATTTTTACTCAATAAATCCTTACTAGCAAAAATTCATTTTGGTGGTGTGAAGGCCCAGCTGCCTTGCCAGCATTGTAGCTACTATGGCAGTGATAGCGACCTATCTGTCGGAAACATCACAAGTTACCTTTGGGCATTTACATCCAAGCTCAGAGGTCATAGGGGACATAATTTTGATCACTATCAGTCTGGCTATAACCGAAACCAACTTTCTTGAGGTGAGGTAAATCCCCAAACCCTTGAAATCTGGATTTGAAGTTCATCATCATTATATTTTGCCTTCTCCTGCAACCTTTTCCAGCCTTTGACATCTTTGCCTGCAGTGCACCAGGTTTGGTAGCTGAATGCTCTCCCAGTTTGAGTAGCGTATCCACAGTTAAAGGAGTGCAAAGATCCACAGCTAAGGGGGTTTGTATTAGCATCACGAGGAAGCTGGAGTAAGGGCAGAATGGCTGTGGTTTATAACTTTGTGTATATATTGAAGTACTCAGAGCAAGCAGCATTTATAACTGCATATTGCTGCAGCTGTATTACAGGAGCCTCTCAAGTGCAGACATGTCTGGAAAGCTATCTTAAATTTGTATTCAGTGGTACACTAGTCTTATTCCATCTAACATTACAGATCTATGGGCTAATTTTAAAATGGAAAATGATCCCCATTCAGACATCAATAGAATGTCTGAAAGCCAGTCAGCACCTGTAAGACTCCTTCGGAGAAGATCCTGAGCTCACAGTTCTTTAGGTGAGTACTGTCCAGTACGACTTTCTGTAATGGGGGAGCAAGCGTTCTCCAGTCCACACCGTGCAGTTGTGAGAGCTACTAGCTATGTGGGTCCATGAAACACCTGAAGTGGGATGGAAGAACTAACTTGTAAATTTTATGTAATTTTAATTTATTGAAAATTAAGCAGTGTAACAACCTTCTGCAGTATTGGGCTTTCTCACTTCTGCAATACTTAAGAACTGTCAGTGCAGTTAATGGTGAGGATTGATTGCAGATGACACCGAGGGCTCTTTACTCCGCTATATGCAGTCATAATGTAAACATTGCAAGCATACTGTATTCAGTTCTTAAGCTATGGCAATTAGGGGAGACTTTTGCACTCATAGGGCTTGCAGCCTCATATGGGAGGCTTGACTAATAATCACTCACATGGTTAATTGATTATGCATGTGATGATTGTTACAAAGGAGAAATACAGATTGCAACAAGAATATATACAAGGGCCCATAACTTCTCGTAGGATTACTCAGGGACTTTCATAAGAGAAAATCATGAGGCAGTGCACTTGAACTTCCCAAGTTCAAGGCTGGGTCAAGTTGGCTACAGGACCCTACAGACGTAGGAGTATGCCCTTCCATGACCTCCAAAATGTGGCCTGTAGCTTATAAGCTACATGCAGACATAGAATGCATGCTTCTTTCTCAAACTGTAAGGCATTGTCATGATGTTGGTCGTAGATAATTTGAGACAGGAGGCTGCAAATGTTTATAGAATGTTGCATTTCCTCTGCAGAATATGTTTTGATCAAGTTGTTTGGGCTGCAACCCCAGCACTTCCTCCCTGCTCTAGCAAGTTGGTGTTTGGTCCATTTAAAAAATGATGTGGAAATCAGTACTGACATCCCAGACAGACAAAATGAGACACATGATAGCAAAACATATGGCTTGAGTAGGCATGCTTATATTGCCAACACAGACCATAGTCCCAGAAACTCACATATAGAAAACAGCACCTGCAGCTAAAGCCAAAAACAAAGAGAAGACAAGAAAGCAATGTGTTACATAGATCGAGCTGCTTTTAGTGGAGATAGCCAACTGTATTTGAATTAAAAAAATAAAATCCAAACCAAACCACGTCCATAGAAAGCATTCTGCTGGCGAGTCTGTGTTACCAACAGTCACCAGAGAAGCTGCTGCAATATCTGAGGGCGGTCTGGTTCTAACTGTTTTCTCTGCTTATATACACTATTCAGAACTCTAAATGTATTTTAATGCCTTTGGCTAACATCTGAAACATGCAGCAGTCCTTTAAGTTTTTAACAGTCTTGTGTGTTTACAAGTATTCCACGCTCATTTCCATGCCCTTTTCACATGAGAGAAGACTGATGCACTCTGTTTTGACTGCATCCATGCACTGGTGCTACAGGGCTGAGGCTGCAGAAATTCTCCAGTTTGATAGCAAGATCTATAAATTTTATTTTCTTTTAACTTTTTTTCAATACTTCGTTGCATCTTAATGGCTAAAGATAAGATGTCCCTGTAGAATCAGGTAATGTTCCCTCCTCCCTTATGCTCACATAGATCTTGGAAGGTAATATAATTATCTTTCTTTTTTCTTACTATTTTGATCGAGTTTTACTGGCCAATACTTAGTGGCTATAGTAAGTGTACTAAAGAGGAAGATCACACGCATATACACACACATGAACATATGTAGTAATAAAGCCCGTCACTGCGGCATACCACTAGGTATCAGCTGTGTGCCATTTTATCCATTCTGCCTTTAAAAACATAAATGGGATAAAGAACTGGGATTAATAGGGAAATGTGTGTGACTACCTGATTGATGATTTTACTATATTGTTACTCTTTATAACAAAGTCATTATTTGATGCCATTATGCTGATCTATTCTATCATTTTCCCAAGGACATATCAATCTTTATTACATACTCTTATATTTTGTGTTTATGAATAGATAGTAATTCCTGAATAAAAGGTGCTGTTCAGATTAAAATTTCCCAGGATACATTAGCATTGATCAGGTCATCATGAGACTGAGGCAATCAGGCATTTTGTCATATTTATTCGTGTAAAATTATCAGAGAAACATTTTACAGTATTTTCATTCCCGTGTTGTAATACAGCATCTTAGGAAACCCTTTTGTCTTTAGTGCTCTCGTTTCCCAGCACAAAGTTCGTTCTGATCAGCAGTTAGCTCATCTGCTCCTTCTGTCTTTTCCTAAGAATTCCACTGAAGTAGAGTTGCAGGAGCAAGTGACATATTGTTGCCTTTGTAGGCCAGTATAATTTCTCTCTTTTCTATTATTGTTTGTTAATTCATCCAGCATGACACTAGAACACAGTGTACCTACTAAGAAAGGTCAGGTTTCAGGGAAACACGTCAGGCATTACCAATTGAAGGGCTATTCAGATATCCCACATTGGAGACTGAAATTTTAATGCATCCTATTGAAAAACATCATTGTTCTTATCACGATAATCATGTTTGTTCTTTTAAATATCAAATATCTTTCAAAATAAGTTTAGCCTCCAGTCACAATACAGACGCCCACATAAATGCTATATTTGGCTGTATTCGTATTTTCCTTATTGATTATTATACTGTAAATAGCCTCCACTTTTCCCACACATTTCAACTTTTAAAAAAAGGTAGTGTGAGCCACTGTGGTGAAGGCTGTTTAAACTTCTCCCCTGCTTTGGACGGTGTGGTTCTGTCTCACTATCACATGTTCTTTTTTGGCTCAAGGCTTTGGTGCCAAGATTCAGTTGCCTTCCTCGATTTTGACTAACCTTTCCGGTTTGTGGGTGAAACCTAGGCGGGTGCTCTAGGAGCAATCTATTTTCTTTGTGCTTCTCCTAAACTCATCCTTCCCCAGAAGGCCACAATCTCCTCTACCTTCTGCTTTTTTTAGATTTCTAGTGTAAAGAGTGTGCTTTAGAGTGTACTGGTGGCTTTAAAGAGTTTCATTTGCATATCTCGTCCTTATCTCTGCGGATGTCCTAACTTGTTGCTTTTTAAAAACTGTGTCGCATAGTTTTTCAGTCCTACATCTTTCCCCTACTACTGCATTCTTCAAAATAGGTTCTTAAAAGTGAAACATTGGCTCTTGCTTGATGCACTGCTTTCGTGTGGAACTACCTCAGTGATTAAGTAATGCATTTTGCGTGAGATGTTACGGTGTTCATTTTTATATGGACTGTATTTACTTTCTCCTGATCACAAAAGCATTTATTGCTACAACAGATGCATTCACCAATCCAAACTTTCCTGTATTCGCCCGATGGGAAGTATTTTAAGAATGATGACATCTTTTCCTTTGTAAAAGCAAGTCAGGTGTGTTTCCAGTGACCCAAATTTAGTTTAACTCCAGCACTACGGGCCGCGTGTTTCCAAAGTATCTGTGACTCTTACTTGTTCGCAGAGCCCTTACTCAGTTGTTAGTGAATGTCACTCTTGGCAGTTTAGAGACCGCATTCCTCTGAGAACAAGTACTAGGGAGAGCGTCCCCAGGCTCTTCGCCTTTACTGACCTACCACCCAGGCACTCCAGCCACATCCGGCTGCGTGCCCACCTCAAGTGCTACC
>LOJH01028152.1:0-17830 GCA_001685095.1 Ellobius talpinus
GCAGGGAGGGAAACAGAGAAAAATGTAGAGCTCAATAAAAATCAATTAAAAAAGAAAAGTACTTCTTTAGTTGGGCCTTGTGGTGCCCACCTGCCCTGATGGTAATCCCAGGTACTCAGAAGGCTGAGGCAGGGGGATGGCAAATTCAAGGCACAGCCTGGGCAATTATTTAGTGAGTGAGACCCTGTCTCAAAAGTGAAAGGAGGGTCGAGGGCCGCTCATGGGAGAGTGCCTACACTTCCCTTGTATGAGCAAGGCCCTGGTCCAGTGCCCAGCACCTCACAGAAAAGAAGAAATGCATCTTGGCCAGGGTTGAACAGTGGTATGAGGATGAACAGCAGTGTCAAAGCTCTCTGGACTGAGCTTGGGGGGCAGGTACCCTAGGTACCTTCAAAGGAGGCATCCTTGGAACTGGATTGGCATTAAGTGTGCTGACAGCTTGTTTGACGGTACACCAGTCAGTGGTGGCACTGGCTCAGGTCCTCAAGGCTGTGCTGTGTGCCGTATCCTCCTTCACTTGGCTTGCAGCCCACCCACCTTCTGACAGCCATACCAGGCCCCTAAAGGCCACTCACCGCACCACGTCCACAGCTCCGGCGCGCACCTTGGGGTCACTGCCCATGATGGACACACTGGCAGCAAAGGAGCCATCGATACTGAAGACTACAAACTCTGTGCCCTTTGGGAGCACGGTGATGTAGCTGTCAGCAAAGGTGTGGTCTCCCCTGGTGGTCAGGGATAGCTCGTCAGAACTAGCCAGGGCCCACTCCCAGCCCCACCCTCCCACATTCAGGAGGCTGGCCTTGCTCTGCCTGCCCCACTAGAGGCACATACCTGACCACCATCTTGATGGGATAGACGCCCACCCCTAGGCGGTGTGTTTCTGGAATGGTGTAGGAGACACGCCCACTGCTGTTGGTCACCAGAGTGTCCAAGTACAGCCACTCACCTGACGGTGGCTGCATCATGATGTGCACATCCACCTGAAACCACCAGGAACACTGCTTACAAACCGGCCATGGCCGGGCCGGACCTCAGTCCCTGTACCCTGCCAGGAGAATGGAAGTACTACCCCAGGCACCATGCCCTCACCTTCTCCCCAGTCAGGGTGACCATGTCCAAGGGCCCATACATGAACCGGCCTGTCACAATCTGTGGGCCATCCTCATTGGCAACTGCATCATTGATCCGGTGGTTGGCTGTCACATTCTGGGGAGGGGAATGCAAGGTGAGGCAAGGAGGGGGGAATGGAGCTAGGGTCTTCTAGGCTCAGTTAATACCTCTGTGAGTGGGTCTGAGGGCTGAGCTTGGGTTCTGAGCTAGGTAGCCCATGCTGGGTCCAGCCAATAACCAGTCAGAGAGGGATACAATCTTGCTGTGCTTTCTTCCCTCCCAGCTCCTACCTCACCCCTCATTGGTCAGATGAGATGACTCACAGCAGTGTGATGTAGCTTCTTATTTCATGGGACTAAAGAGGATGACGTCTGGGGCCTAGACAACCGGAAGACCCTCACCCGCAGCTTCACATGGGTCCTCTTGCGCTGCCACTTCTCTCTGGGTTGTGAAGGTGTGAATACTGATACCTCCTTGCCATCTAGCTCCAGGATGCTGGAGCTGTCATGCCGCATGACCTGGGGAACAGAGTCAGGCTGTGGGGCAGGCTCAAGCTAGATGGCTGCTCTGGAAAAGGCCCAGCATCTCCAGGAGCTGGCAATGGACATCTGGCAGGGTCTGTAGGACTATCAAACCCTCTAGTCTATGACCCCTAACTCCAACCAGCTCCCATCTCTGCTGTGAATGTGCACGTTGTCCCACCCCAGCACTCTATAGGCTCCAGGCACCCAGTGTAAGGTCCAGTTGTGTCTGGGTAGTAGGTACCTGTCTCAGCAGAAAGGAGACTACATCGGTGGACTCCCAGTAGCTGGCGTGGAAGAGGTGGGGCAGGGCCACTGTGGGGAAGGCTGTGAGGGCGTCGGGGCAGTACAGGGCATAGTCAATTCGCTTCTGGCCCCACCACTTGGCAGCAACTGCCGGGAAGAAGCCAGGAGGAAGGGTTGTGATTGCACTCTTGGACTCCAGGACGGAGGCCTGAGTAGGTCACCTGGCATTCAGGCCCGTTTACCTCAGACTAGCCCTCCCTCCAGGTGCAGTCAAAGCAGGTTTTCTCCCAGGCTGGTAACAGGCAAGCAGGCATGTGTAAAAAGTGCCCTCAGGTAGCCTTGCCACCGGGAGTACAAAACCTTGTGGCAATGCCAAGGGGCATGAGGATTTTTGGAGGAGGATAAGCTGCCCCGGTGCTGTTGATGGCAGAGAAGCATCCCTTCCCTAGACCCTGCCAAGGCTCTCTATGTTTTTACTGCTTCAAGGCTTGGACAAGTGAAAGGAGGCACAGAGAGACCTTGGTTTGACAATTCTGCAAACTCCAGGCAAGGCTCACTGTCTTTCCAGTGTCTTACCTGCTGCAGAGGGGGAAGGGTGAGTGTGAGGCCCAGGGACCTGAGTGTCCTCCCTCAAGGGAGAGATAGCATGAGGAATGCCATGCCTGGTGACTGCACATAGGTGCCCATCTGGTGGTGCCTGTTTTATGAGGCCTAGCTCCCCTGAGTTCTCCCCATGGCCTGCAAGATAGGACTCCCAGGTAGCTCCAGCCCCGCAGCCCCGCCCTCTCCTCCCCACCCAAGGCAGGTGGGTGTTAACTTCAGCAGGAGCCAGCAGACAGAGCCTAGCAGTGGGCTGCTAAGACATGCCCGGCAACAGTGAGTGATCTTGGGTTAGAGGGGAGAGTGCTGTGGCTGGGGTACCTTCTCCGATGTCCAAGTCAGGGTGGCAGGGGAACCTCTCCAGGTTGGGGCTCACCTGCCTTGCCCTGGAACGGGGACCCTGGGTGGTAGGGAATAAGGAGGGCAGGGCGAGCAAGGATAGGCGCCTGACACTGGGGGTGTGGCTGAGCGACGAGAGACCCTCTGAGAAGCAAGAACAGGGGAATGGTTGAGCCATACACACATATACATACACCAGGGGCCCCTACATTGGTAACAGAGCAGAGAGGATATGAGGAAAGAGCCAGGACCCAACCAAGGGAAGACCCTAAAGAAAGTTGAAACCTTAGAAACCCCCACAGAGGTCTCAGTCTTGCCCAACTGCTCTGACCACACCCTCCTAGTGAGGTCACCGCAGGTTGGCACTACTGACCAGCCACTGTTTGGAAGTACCCTGGTCCTGCAGGGGCTTAGCACCCACTTCCTACCAGCTAGACACTGTTATCACCCTGTCCTCAGGGACAGCACTCACTCTGGGCAATGCTGGATGCTGTGTAGTTCTCGGCCATGCCTGACACCTGACTGGCAATGCTGATCTCACTGGCTCTGCGGAAACCACGGCTGGTAGAGGCTGTGCCAGGTGATGAGGGGGCTGCATGCTCTTGGAAGACTGTGTTGTGAGTCTGGAGCGCATCCGCTGTGGAGGGACAGGGACAGAGATTCAGGTAAGAGAACCCCTACCTGACCCTAGGTCTCCCAGCAATGGGAGAGGCCAGCTTGCCAGGTCCGATGTGACCAGGATGCAGCTGGTTTAGGGCCTTGAGAGCCAAGGGCCTGAGCTGAGGCAGGGAGGGGGAGGGCTGGGCAAAGAAGGGTGGACAGATGGTCACAGACATGGGGCAGGGAGGCAAGGCATGGGTTCCTGCCCTCCTTGGCCACTTCTTCCCATATTTGGCTCCACAGTTGCTCTCTTGGACCAGCATGGGCCAGCCCACAGGTTATTAGCATGACCTTGGCAAGGGCCTTGGGCAGTTTCCTAGGATGCTGTGTGTAGGCTGAGGACCGAGAAGAAGGCAGACCCCAGAGTGGCCCTCACACATAGGCTAGGACCCAGGTTTCAGGCAGAACAGAACAGGGCTCAGCTGGATAATGTATCAAAGGGCCTGCACATTCTCAGGAAGGGAAGGGTGGAGACCCAGAGGCCCAACTCCTTGACAGCACCAAGGTTTTCTAGCTGAGGGGTGAGGAGTGGCTGCTTGAGGCCATGCCCTATGTCGTGTCTGTTCCCTACAGCCTCAGGAAGGTGAAATAGCACCCTTGGGAAGGCACATGCCATCTGACACTGGGACAGCCTCTGTCTGTCTCTGGGAAACTGTGACTGCTTTGTGCTGGGGTAGCCTCAGCTTTAGATCATCATGTATAGAAAGGACTAACTTCCCGTGGCCATGTCCTTCCAATGAAGGTCCCACTGACTCTGAGTGGCCAGAGAGGGCATGAGGGGGTAGAGGACCAAGGGACAGCAGCCAAGCAGACATCAGTCACTAGGAGTGGGGGGTACACACACTCAGCACAGCCCAGGCTCTGGCGGGGCCCATCCTGCCAGGTGAGCGCGGGAACGGGGACACTGGTCT
Organism: Ellobius talpinus; assembly: GCA_001685095.1. Lineage (NCBI taxonomy): Eukaryota > Metazoa > Chordata > Mammalia > Rodentia > Cricetidae > Ellobius > Ellobius talpinus. The sequence goes on from LOJH01028152.1 coordinate 4,391, forward strand.
CCAGGAAGCTGTCCCCGTGGGGGAGAGGGGCCAGGGAGCCGCCCTCCAAGACCAGCTCTGGGTTTCTCTGCACGGTCTCTACTGGAGGCAGACGGGAAGAGAGCAGAGAGGACAAGAACAGACACTCAAGTGGGCCATCTGCACACGTGCTGGCACAAACAAGGCTCCTCGAGGACCAGGACATGACAACATGATGCCAGGATACACGCTGGAGCAAGAGGATGGGCCAATCCCTCCCATACTCCCTGCCATCTCTGGGCCAGCTGCCTATCACAATAGGCCCGGCCTACAACACCTCAATTTGCAGAAAGCCTGCAACTCCTTCCCCGTTGGGTTGGAAGCCCTAGGCAGTAGGGAAGGGACTATGGCCCTGGCTGTTGCTGGGATCCCTCAGCAGGCTTCGATAGGCAGAAGTCTCTCTTGCCCCACAGGGGTCAGGGAGGACAACTACATGTGCACCTCAGCAAGTGTTTAGGTGGAACAGATGCCCAGTGGGGTTGGGGGTCTGATGCTGCTTCCCTTTGGGAAGACCCAGTGTGTCGGGGGCTATACCATAGCAGTTATAGCTATTCCCAACTTGAAAACAATCCCCACCTTCCTGGGGAGCCTCACCCAGCAGTGTGGAGCAGCCATCCCCCAGCGGGTAGCGCTGGTATCGGGGGATGTTGAAGGGTGGCAGGGTGTGGAAGCGCCGCTCCAGCAGCGGTTCTAGGCGGGAGGCTGAAGGGTCCGCAGGGTGGAAGAGGTTGTACACTTGCTGACAAGCTGGCCGCAGCTGGAAAACTGGGAGTGGAGGGTGCAGAGAAAGGAGACTTTGGGTAGTAGGTGGGGGCCTGGGGCCCAGGCACCCTTTGCCATATTTTTTTAAAAATCAATTTGGGATCTGTGTGGTTCAATTAGCCCCTGCTAATATTGAACTGGAACTCTCCCTGCCTCAGTCTCTCAGGGCTGCGACAAGATGTGCCATCATGCCCAGCTCCAATTTATTTGAGTTGGAGAAATGATAGTGACCTTGGTAAGACAGTTTGAGGGAATGTGTTGAGCAGCAGAGTGGAGGGCTCCTTCCAGCCTCATGGGCTCCATGAGCATTTTCAACTGGGTGTCATAGGAACGCAGGCTGAAGTCACCGCCACCCTCACCCCCACCCCATGTTTGCCCACTCCTAGGCTGTGTGTCAAGTGTGTGTCTTCCCTGGGAATTAGGCACCCCCCTTCTAATCCACATGAGTGCACACTAAGCTTCCTGAACTTGGTCTTTGCACACCAGCATGTGTGGCTCCACCTTATTCTTCTTCAGGGTGGCAGGAGATCCCACAGAATGGTCTTTGCATGTGTGTGAGAACCTGGCCCTATTCTGCAGGGAGACAGCTACCCTGGGGAGTAGGCTCAGTTGTGGAGTGCCCTTAGGGCTAAGACTTTCCCTCACCAATGGGGCTTCTGTTGCACCTTGAAGAAGAGGAGGAGCAGGGCCTTCATTTTATCCAGCCCCACAGTTCACCTGCTAGAGCTTTGTTCATCTAAGCCCCTCTGAGCCTGTTGCTCTTCTGCCACTGGGGATACAGCAGATATGTGGGGTCATGCACATCTCTGGGGCTGTGCTGGCTAATCCTGGCAAGGATCAGGGATTTCTGGGATGGTAGGATACTGCCCTACCGCCCATCTCTACAGACTGTGAGGTACTACAGCCTCATCTGTCTCTATGGGTGAACCCTACACCAGAGACTGATTATCTTTTTTCTGTCCTCCCTGACCTGCTGTGCATCCATCTGCTCTGCTTCAGGGGGCCTTAGAGAGAGGTACGAAGTAGTTTCAGGGATGGGAAGGTGACTGAGCTGCTGGAGAGGTGAAGGCAATGGAGATACTGAGAGGGTTGGCATGTGGCCATGGCCTTGCGACTGACCCATGGAGTCTCCTGTCCAGTTCATGTAACCTGTCTTATCCCTACAGGCCTCTCACCGTCCAGGGAGGGGACGACTGTTTTCCTCAAGGCTAGGACTAGCCCCAGTGGGCACCCGAAGAGGAAGAGGTCGGCGATCTCGAAGTCAAACTTGCCCAGGGCCCCGGCACCGTCCAGCATCGTAGAACTGCTTGAGCGGCGGGAGCTGGGCTCGTTCCTCAGTACGCTGGCATGGAGGCTGCAGTGGGGGACGTGCAGGTCACCCAGGGTCAGCTTCACAAGGGTCAGGCTGGGTTTCACGGTCCCTTAGGGACTGAGCCCTGTGCTGTCATGAGTGCAGCGTTACTTGCTGGGACACTCCTAGTGACAGTGGGTCACAACTTCTTCAGGGAGCCTCCTGCCTTTAGATACCCCTGACTCCACCTCACTCCCACCCTCAGGACAGTGTGTTTCCAGGGGCTAAGGGTGGCCCTTATATACAGGACCACAATACCTGGTAAGCTGGGAAGTCCTTCAAACAGAACTCCCATAACAGCATGCATGCAACTGGCATGTGGATTGGTGAAGGAGTACCCTGATTCTTTCATGTTGGGCCTTTCTCCTTCTTAGTAGTATTCTCAAACCCTACCTGGACAGGAAGGCCTGGTGCTGCTGGATGGTGTCCAGCTCATAGGTGGACGAATCGCTCCTTTTGCGGGGTAGCTGCCTTCTGGGGTCCTCGGTGCCATTGCTGCGGGGGATGTCAATGTTGCTGCGGCTCAGGTGCCGACTACTCTCCAGGCTGGAGCCTCCGCCACTGCCACCTCCACCGCCACTACCACTGGAGCAGTGTGCTGCATTCACCAGGATGCCCGGGGACAGCAGGTCAGCGTCCTGGAATGGCCATGGAGGCTCACTGCCAGGTGGTCCCAGCCTAGGCCCTTCTTCAGTGGTGTTCTGTGAACCCCTCCCTCCTGACTCCAGGCCCTGCTGGCTACTGCCTAGCTGCAGGCTTCTCACCCAACCAGAGGGGAAAGTCTTGTCTCCTACTGCCCCTCAGACTACTGGCTAAGTCCTAGCAGCCTTCATTCCAGGACTGGCTTGGCACACAGTGATCTCTCCCAGGTGATGGCCACTCTACAGCAGGAAGACATCAGGGTCAGACAAAGAGGGGAATAGGGTGTGCCCATCTCACCTCCTAGAACCAGAGTTGTTCCATGCAGTGCAGACCCTGGTTTGTGAAGCCACATGCTCTCCTGGGCTCTAACACACTGCAACGGTTCTCCAGACCCCAAGCTCTAGCCTGCCACCTGTGCTCACGCGCACCAGCAAACCGTGTCCTTCCCATCTGTCTGCTGGAAGATACTGAGGTACACTTTCAGCTCTTTTGGGCTGCTGTTGACCTGCCTTGGGTATTCTTCACTTAGCCTGAGACCCAGGACATATGCTCTCCATGTGTCTCCTAGCCCTCTCACCCTCCTGTTCTGGTGGGCAACTCCTGCTAGGCCTCATGGGCTTGGACATTTTGAATGGACAAAATAGACAGAGCATGGATTGTGGTGTCCAAGTCAGTTCCTCAGGGTTCTGGCTGGGCACGCTGCTTGTGGGACACAAAACAGGCCAGCTGATTTCTTGGTGTCCTACAGCAGGAAAGGCAGCCAGTCTCCGTAGTATATCAGAGATAGCAGGCCTTAGTGGGGGTCTGGGAACAAAGGCTGCTCCACCCTCTGCCCCTGCTTAGGTACCTGCATGCTGACCACACTGCCCCGGCGGCTGCTGCTTTGACTCTCAGACACTGGCTGGCCACTGTAGCATAAAGCATCAAATGCCAGGATACCCCCAACACAATCTCCAATCAGGCAGACCTGGAGGCAAGATGGCAGAGGCCTGAGTCTTGCTTGCTTGCTGGGTTGCTAACTGGGAAAAGCATTTCTACCCCCGGCTCCCCCTGGTTCTTTGCCAGCCCACCCTGGAAGGTCTTTCCCTACCTCCTGTCACCACTCACCTGTCCGTTGAAGGTCACACCTTCCTGGGACTTGATAAAGTCTCCATAGGCCAGGTTGGCCCGCTGAATCACTGTAGCAACTGCCTCCTGATACTGGGGTGAAGAAGTGGCCAGCAGGGGCAGGGCAGCCAGGGGGATGTGGTCCTGGCTGCTAGACAGACAGCCCTCATCATGGCTGTAGGGGCTGAGGCTGGGGGGAGGGGCTGTGTCAGCAGAGGGCAGGTAAACTCAGCTTGACCCAAAGGTCCTCCCCTATCTGGAAAGCAGGCCAAACAGAGCTACCTGCCCCAAAGGACTCATGCAGACACTCCCAGGGAGGCTTTGAGCAGACTCAACCCAAGGCAGGCCAGCATCCCTACTCTACAGAATTGAACATGAACTCAGCCTGAGGATTGTCCTCCTAGAATCTGAACTTATCTTGTCTGCACAGGCTCTGTGGCCTCCAGGCTGAGGGATGGATGGTAGAAAGGACAATCTGGACAGAGGACCTAATTCTGGGGAGTCACATACTGTTCAGGGTTTCAGGTGGGGACAGCTGTAGTTGCTTCTCCCTGTGGGGCATGATGGGTGTTGGCAGGCATATGCCACTCACTTGGAAACAAGAGCGAAGGCATCAGCACAGATGGGTGGGCAGGGCACCAGGCGGATAGCTAGGTGGCCTAGGGCACTGGGGTAGTGCACACGCATGACGGTATCGAACACGTTGGTGATAGTATTGGTGTCACCCTGCTTGGAGCTGGGGTCCCCGGCTCCAGTGTCCAGGATGGTGCCTCCATGCAGCACCAGCAGCAGCACGTGAATCTTGGAGGGTGGCGCGGCTAGTGGCTGGCTCACCTCATCCTGCATGGGCAGTGGTGGGTATGAATTCCTTGCCAGGCACCAGGTGCCCTAGTCTGTTTTTGTTGTGCTGGGAATTGAACTTAGGACCTCATACTTATGTGATAGGCAAACATTCTACCCCTAAGCTAAATCCCTAGATAACCTGGCTTTTGGTTATCTGGTTATGAGGTCTGGGTTCACAGCCTCAGCTTTCCCTTGGACCCCTGCAAGGACAAAGCCTGGAGGAGGTGGTGTGGCCTGACCAGGGTCACAGCAGACTCAAGAAAGGGTATCTTCTAGAGAAACCACCAGTTCTACATTCTTCAGGGTTTCAGGCAGCAGCTTCTGCTTGGGCAATCAGGCCTCTGGATGCCTGCTGCATGTCTGCTTTTAGATATAGGTCTGGTTTGGCCCAAATAGTGAGGCCATGCTGGTCCAGAGACAGAATCATTAGGAGTGGCCAAGGCAAGGGAAGTAGTCTGGCTCTGAGGTCCTCCATTTGTCACTCAGTCCAAAGTCCTGTTACTTCTAGACTCTAAGACCAAGATCCTCAAGAACAGAGCGATCCTAGTAGAGGCAGGGTCCCAGCACACTGCAGCAGGACAGGAAAGAGCAAATCACAAACCTACCTTCCTGCTGACCAGGCCTACAATGAAGTCAAAGTGAGACCCTAGAATAATGCTCAGCTATGCACAGGGGTACAGAGCTATTCCTTTCATAGACAAGGTGGTAGGTTGGGGAGGCCCAGGCACTGATCATACGGCTCATTAGCATCAAGAGAGAATAGCTCCCGAAGCTCCTGCTAGTTCTCCTGGCAGCCCAGGCTGTGGCCCCGTCCCTGAGTTCCAGGTACATGTCTGAGAATGAGCACTGGTTTGTGTCTGTTGAGTCCTGGGGTGTGGGAGTAGACGGGGAAGAGAGTAGAGGGTGCCCATCTGGGGCTTGCTCTCCTCCAGCGGCTGGGGTAGAACAACTGCACATTCAGGGACTGCCCACCACAGGCTGGCCTGGGTCACTCCCGTCAGGACCAAGTACAGGGACTTCTCCAATACAATGAGCACAAGGTTATGGGAAAAGTATCCACAGCAGCTTGCCAGCTCCTGGACAGGGTGGTGCAGTTCAGCTATACTTGTTACCTGAGGGTGGGTGGGACTAGGCTGGTGGGGTGTCAAGATTATCCTCCGTGCACTTATCAGGCTGGACCCTTCACTGGTAAACCCTTCAGGAACCCCCGTAAGCCCAGAAACAGCTTTCTTCACATCCAGCCTAAGACAGGAACTCCCCCTGTCCTGAACTCTAGTGGGAACAGAGCTCACAAGAGTAGTGAAGGCAGCTATGGAAAGCCAGGGCAACACCCCCGCCCTAGTCAATGTTCCTATCAAGCCACCCTTTCACGAAGGAAGGTTCTGGTTTGGGGGCTAGTATGGGCAGAAGGGTCTGACTTTGGATGGCAGTGTACCAGAATCAGTGCCGGCCTCCTTCAAATGTACATCCCAAGACAGATCCTGAGCCTCAGGCTCCACCCCTCTCCTGGGGGACAGTCAGAGCTGTGTGCGCTGAGTTGGAAGGCCCTCTGCTTGCTTTGTCTAACATTAAACAGCAACAAGTGACAATTGTTCCCCTCATCTACTACCCTTCTAGAAAAGTGTATGGCCACCTTAGACCTCAAAGGAGAAGACCCCAGGAGGGGAGAGGTGTGCCTGCCTCTCCTAAGCCCTCCAGGGAGACCAGAGTTCCCATGGAGGTGCTATATCCACCTTGGGCAGCCTGGAAACAGCAGGGCAGTTACTGTGACTGCTGCATGGGACAACCCTGGCCGGGCCTGGCTCCTGCCCCAGTGCAAACAGCTCTGATGGCCTGCAGGTGGAAGGAGTGCGAGCTTAGCAAAGAAACCCCAAAGCGGACACAGGCTCCAGAAAGACGGCTTTATTGGACACACTGAGTTCTGCCTGACTCCAAGGGCCACAGCCATGTCACTTCTGCCTATGCGACTTTTGCTTCCTTCCTTTGCTTCCTTTTCTCTTCTGGTGCCACAGAAAGGATGGGAACATAGTGAAGTTCTTAGCTTTACTCTGGAATTTACAAGGTTCTCATTGTATTTTCCCAAAGAAGGAGCTTGGTCAAGGTTTTTCTTGGGGGCTGTCTGCTGTCCTTGGTTCTCAGGAACAACACAGAGATGGGGCTAGCTGGTATCTCCAAAGGAAGGAGGCAGGGAAAGGGACCCCAGCCTCTCTGGTGAATGCCTGGCTCTGGGGAGCTTTGCCTCTGTACCGGGCCCCCAGCCCCCTCCCCACAGCCTTAGTCACTCAGTGTCTAGAGTACCCACCTCAATAATGTTCAGCTGCTCCACACTGGAGGCCACCCTGAACTCAGGGCCACTCTGGTGGTATAGACCGTCTGCAACACAGAAGCCACACTAACTACTAGTGTTGTGGACACCTGGTAGCCAAAAGGGAGCTGTGGCCCAGGAATCCCACAAGCCTCTGGGACCCACCATTGTGTGAGAACTGGGTAAGACAGGAGTAAGCCACACCCTCATCCCCCAGGCTGGTTACCCTGTGGGTCCTCAGGCTCTGGATTTTCCATTTTGTCCATGAGGTCATTGGAGTTCCACTTAGTGATGTCCTTGGGGAATACTTCCTCATTGTACAGATCCTCTGGAGGAGAAAAAGAGACTTCAGTGGGGACAGGGGACACACTGAACCTCCTATGTTCCTGGAGTCCACATACTCAGTGTTCTCAGCTCTGTCTTAATAGGACAGCCAGGCAGCTGCAACCACCTGGCCAATCACAGAAATTCCCATCCACACCATGTTAAAGGGGCATTTAGTATATTCATTATGCTGTGAGGACATCACTATTTAATTCTAAAATATTCCCATCCAAAAGCTTCATGCTTGATGACAAGCAGTCAGGCCTCACAGCATAATGAACTCTCGTCCGGGCCTCTGCCAACTCTGGCTGTGTCCTCACAGCTCTGTGCTTTTGAAGTTTGTTTTCTCTGCAGAGTGTGGTGGCGCCTCCTTCCCTCTGCAGACCTACCCTAGTTCCTGTTTATCCATTCACAGCTGATGCTGTTTAATGTCCAGAAAGACACAGCTCAGGGAAGGTGCTACTGTGAACATGTCACCCGGGACTGGACTCTCATTTCTGCTTCCCCAGAACTGCTCCCAGGGTCGGGCAGCTGCCTGGGCTCAAGCTCATGCTGGCCCTCTCCTCCTTGGCTCCTGGGCAGGACCTGAGAAGCCTGCTGCTTTGGCAGCTGTGACTTTGCCCTACAGTCTTTTTCAACATGAGGTGTTTTTCCTCTTTTAAGGAAAAAGAGCCAGCTGGGAAGGGTGGGGCACCAAAGACACCCTTCTCCATTCTTGTCAAGTGCAGAGATTGGCTCAGGAGTCCCCTGTGACCCCTTTCCAGGTTGTCTAACTCCAGGACAAGCCAGGACACTGACTCCCCCAGGTTCTCTCCCTGTAGGTATGGCTGGCCAGGTAATTAAGATGTCACATGTGGGCAGCTCCTCTGCTCCTCCAAGCTAGGTGACAGAACGAGAGGACCCTGCTGTTCAGCTGTGGGCATGTTCTCATCATTCTGCACTTCTATTATTTGCATGCTCTGGGGCTGGTGGGGCTGCCAGTGTGCAGTAGCATCCATCTTCCCAGGCTTGCCTGCTGGTCCTTTTGACTTCGTTGAGAGCATTTTTGTGGTTCCATGTAAGGCAGTGCTTGCATTTTCCGGCACAGGTGAGCAATTGGCTGTGTGCCCGCTGTACTTATTGCCATTAGTGGGAAAATGGTAAGTTCATCTAGTTTCTGCTTATTGCTTTTTCTAAAGTATCTATATTAGATGCATATTAATTTATATTAATTTAATGAAGAAAAGCAACAGCACAAGAAAACAAGCACAAAAATTGAGGATGCTGTAAGTCATACTTATGGAGACAAATTAATCTGGGAAAGGCTTTGGTAGAACTCTGTGTCATTTATGAGGTGGAGGTAGGTACGGCTATGTAAGTATACATACGGCTATGTATGTATACATATGGCTATGTAGGTATGGGTAGGTAGAACCTACCTATTCCTGTTCAAGAGAACAGCACTCTCCTTCCATGCCCCACGTCCTGACTTAGACCCTAAACTCAAGTGAGGTGGCTTCCCAGTGACCTCATCTCATTCTCTGTGTTCTACCCCAAGCCCCAGGCTGCCCTCTGTGATGGTATGGGTACAGGTCACAGGAGCAGTATAGTGACAGGTGCTTCATACCCTTTAACAATTCTTTGCATCTGGTCCAAGACGTCCCCACAGGCTGTAGGAGCTGCCTGCCTACCTTGTGCATCAAAGAACTCATCTTCCGAGCCTTCATCGGAGTCCCTGGCGATGCTCTGCATCCTCCACTCTGAGATGCTATGTCTGGAGGGGCTGGCTGAAAGGCAAAACCCTCGTGTGATGGTCTGGCCTGCAGAGAAAGACTGTTGAGCCAGTCACAGAAGGCAGGGAGTTAAGATGCCTGCTTGGAGGGCTAAGTGGGCACCATCAGAAAAGTTCACTCTAGACAGAAATGAAGAAAGTAGGGGCTGAGTGTTTAGGGCCCACCTATGCAGATCACTTGGCTGCCTTGTCCAGGGAGAGCTTAGGGTGTATGCTCAGAGTAGCGCTGGACCTGACTATAAATAAGCTCCATAAATGCGGCCCCAGCAGAGCTGACAGGGTAGGGCAGCAGGAAGAAATGGAAGAATAAGGTATTGGCTCATCTCATCCCAATGCCATAAGCCCAGGGCCAGGTGCACTGGGTTGGAAAGGCACGTAACAGGGACTTGACTGGCTGCACAGGGGAGACCCTGCTTCACCTTGTGGTACAGGATCTGATACCTTGAAGATGTTTTCTCTCACTGGGGGGCCTGCCCAGAATCACTCCCCAGAGTCACAAAATTACAGACTGTCTGCCTGGGGCTTACAGGTAAGTCTGGGGGTGCTGCATGAAAGAGGTAGCTTCACTTCATGGTAAAGTCCCACCTGGTACCACTAGAAGATGAAAGGCTCCACAGAGTCAGCTCTACTATGTCCAGAGGAAAGACCCAGAACTACAAGGACACAGCAGTGGCAAGGTAGGCCTTGAATCAAAAGGCAGGAACCCCAGCTTACCTCCTCGCTTAGAGGATCTTGAGGACTTGGAGGAGGTGGACCACTGCTTCTTCAGGCCCCGGCCCAGGGTTTCCCCATTGCTGCTGCTGGGTTCAGAGGCTGCTGTGGATACCTGGACCTGAGGGGAGCTGTCCTTGCAGAGCTCCGGCGCTCCTTCCTCCTCTGCACACTGGGCCATTTTTCGGGATAGCATGAGCTGCACTTCCCTTTCCAGTTCGCGGATGTTCTCCATGGTCAGCCCATACCACTCGTCCTGCCAGCACCAGGCCTGCCGGTGGGCCCGTACCATCACCCGCCGCAGGCCTGCACAGAGCCAGAGGACAGAGGTGGGCTCATCTCAGAGGCCGTGTGCACCGGGGAACAGCAGTAGGTCAGCTAGAGTCACTGCTTATTTGTGCCTCAGTTCCTCTATTGCCACCCTAGAAAACTGGCTCCCAGATGGCCTGGGGAGCTCACAGTGGCTGTACACTTGCAGGGCCAGGCTTGTTAAGTAGAGGCTCTGGTCAGAAGCCACAGTTCACTGGAGGGGCTTTATGCCCCAAGGAGAAGTGGCACTGTAATTCCCAAGAGTCTCCTGTCTCGGTGCCTGGTCTACTTTTCTTGTTTAACTTCCCAAGAAGAGCAGATTTTAAAATGGGTTGGGTTCTCTTTCTATTTGTCTGTCTGTCTCGTGTGTGTGTGTTTGTGTTATGCATGTGCATATGTATAGAAGCCAGAGGTTGTCAGCATCGGGTGTCTTTCCTATATTGTTTTTCCACCTTATTTTTTTGAGGCAGGATCCCTAATTGAACCTAGAATTTGCTGATTTGGCTAGACTGGATGCCAGCTAGCACCAGGACTTCTGTCTCTGCCTCCCCAGCACTTGAATTATAGGCATACACCATTGAGCCTCGTTGGTTTATGTGGGATCAAAGCTCATTTCTCATGGTTCTGTAGCAAGCACTTTACTGACTGAGTGAGCTACCTACCTAGCCCCACATTTTCTTTAAAAATGAAAAAATTAAAACAAGAGCCGGGCAGTGGTGGACACACCTTTAATCCCAGTACTTAGGAGGCAGAGGCAGGCAGATCTCTGGGAATTCGAGGCCAGCCTGGTCTACAAAGCGAGTTCTAGGACAGCTAAGGCTACACTGAGAAACCCTGTCTTGAAAAACAAAACAAAACAAACAAACAAAAAAGAAAAGAAAAAAGCTGGATGCAGTGCTGCATAGCGATCCTAGCACTTGGGACATGGAGGGCAGGAGTTTAAGGTCATAAAGGTATCCTTGGCCAATACTGGGTTGGAGGCCAGCTTGAGTCACATCAGACCCTGCTACAAAAACAAACAAACAAATAAACAAACAAAAAATCCAAAACAGGGATTGGGGGGTGAGATGGCGCAGTGGGTGCCAAGACTAACAGCTGGAGCTCAGTCCTTGGAACCCACACTGTAGAAGGAAAAGCTGTCCTCTGACCTCTACAGCACTTGCTGCTTTCCCAAAAGATCAGAGTTCAGTTCCCAGTACCCATATCAGGCTGCTCACAATCACCTATAACTCTAACTCCAGGAATCCAACACTCACCTGGCTTCCACAGGTATCTGCACTCACATGCACATTCCCACACATACAGACAGACACACAGACACAGACATATACATGCACACAGACATACACACAGACCCCCTCCACAGACATACACAGACACAGACATACACACGCACACAGACACAGATACACACACACAGACATTTAAAAAAAAAGCATAGAAGGAAGTAACACATTAGTGTCCACACCACTCAGCAAAGGACCAGAGTGTCGGGGTTCTTCAAAAACTCCTCTCTTAGCCGGGCCGTGGTGGGAGGCAGAGGCAGGCGGATCTCTGTGAGTTCGAGGCCAGCCTGGGTTACATAATGAGTTCCAGGACAGGCTCCAAAGCTACAGAGAAACCCTGTCTTGAAAACAAACAAACAAACAAACAAATACCCCTCGTCTCTTCCTAGAAACACAGGTCCCGGGTTTTGTGTTTGCTGCTTGCTGTTTCTGGGTTTAGTGTGCAGATGTGTTTCCCACAGTGTGTTGGAATGGTCTGTCTAGGGAATAGACATCTATGTGCTGGGCCATGTGTTTTCTGCCATGTGCTTCTCTGATTGAGTCTCTCCTTTCCCACACTCTTATGTGGCTCTAGGTGTGGGGTTTGCTATTGATACAATTGAAACACTGTTTTATTTAGTTCTTTTCCTGCTAGTTGGTCTTTGGCTCTCTGTATAATGTAGACCAGGCTGGCCTTCAACTCACAGAGATCCACCTGCCTCTGCTTTCTGAGTGATGGGATTAAAGCTGTGTGTTATCATTGCCTGACTAATTTTTCTATTTTGTGGCCCTGACCATGCCTTAAATGTACATTAGTTTCTCCAGAGGACATCCTTGAGGAGTGATGGCTGGTTCTCAGGGCAGCATTCCGAGAGGCTCAGCCCTGGCACGTCCTCAGGCTTTGCCCCTTTCTCCTCCCATGTCCCATGCCTCCTTTCCTCTGAGAGGCTAGCTGTGGAGACTTCTGCTCACCCATGGAGCAGGATGGTACTCTCCTTCAGCCTCAGCTGACTGTATTCCTAGTTTACACTTGAGGGAGGTCTCAGGAGTGAGTCTTAGTTCCTTTTCTGGGCCTGTCTTTTGGACTCACAGTCCACTCTAACCTAACATGGAATGTCTTCCTTGTGGGCTGGCTGGAAGGGATGGATGGCACATTGCACTACTGTAGAGGCACAAAGGGAGCAGCTTAAGTTTTGGGAGTTATTTCTTTAAGACCACTTGTCAGTACAATGATGTTTACCATGCTCAGAGAGGGCTGGGTCATGTCTGCCTGCAGATCTGCACCCCGAGAGTCACCCCACAGGAGCTCTGCAGAACTGGTACTGTTACACCCACCTCACAGATGAGGACAGTGGGACTCAGAGAGGCAACAGTGACTGTTATGACAGTGTGGGGATGGCAGGTCACAGCCATCCTAACAACTGTGCCCCCACCCTCCTTTCTGAGATCAAACTTCAGAAAGCTGAGGAGTCTGGGTTTTGTCAGAAACTCAGGGGTTACATAGGGATGGTGGGGGAATGGGGATCATAGAGCCTGGGAACCACTATCTCCCCCAAGCAGGTCATACAGGGCAGACTACAGTAAAGGGTAGGACAAGCCAGCAAGACAGGGGAGCAAGGAAAGGGCCAAGGTAGCACCACAGTTGCTGCCTGTGAGATGAGTCCTGTGCTCCTGTTTTAGAAGGTGGGAACTATGGACAGGAGGAGGAAGGCCCAGTGAGGTGGGCAGGCTGAGATCCAAACTGCCTCTACAACACTGTCCTCCTGGCCTGAGGTCTCAGTCAGGGATGTGGGGAGGTAGTAGGAAGGCTGTTTCGGTCAATCCCGGCTACCATGGGTTAGACAGGCAGACTGTAGGGATATGTTCTATCCTTCTGCCACCTCCACTGAACTGTCATGGACACTGCAGGAGCCTCCTGAAAAAGGAGCAGGAGAGGATATATCTGAGATGCTGCCCTGATGTAGGAGGGTCTATATGACATTTAATGTTTTAATAACTTAGGACTTTTCATGACAATGAGACTCGTCTGCTC